>JZKD02S2067896.1:879266-902976 GCA_000966675.3 Picea glauca | reverse complement strand
AAACTTTTCGAAAGACAACCCCTTTAAAATATCAACTTGTTCCTTGAAGGCTTCTTTGGTGACTGACAAGGATTTGAGAATTAAGTTAGGATCTTGAACCTCGTTGGTAGTTCTGTCTAAGTCCAGCTGGAGCAAACTTGTGAATAAATCTTCCTTTTCTGATATGTCTTGTTTACATGACTTAAAAATGAGCTACAGGTTGTCAACATTCTTTTGCCAGCATGGTTTTAATTTTTTGGTGCGCTTTGGCGAGGGGAGTTTCTCCTATCTTCTTTTCAGTTTCGATGTGTTGTCGGCATATTTGGAAAAGGGGCCAGTACTTGATCATAGAAAAGCTGTTCATTTTTAAAATTCGTCTCCAATTGTTCCAACAAATCATTGGCCTTATTTCCGAAAGAAACTAAATTTTGCGATGTTTCCCAGGCTTCAGTAACTACCTGCATTATTTATTTGATGTTATTCTCTACAAGGGCTCTAGAGCATGCAAGGAGGGTAGAGGATACTTTCATCTTCACTGCAGTGGTACCAGGCACGATTTTTTCCAAAGGACTGGCAAATTTTGGAGTTAGAAGGAAACCCTGCTTAAATTCGTTGAGGCGTTGTTTCATATTGACATTTTCTATCTCAATTCCTCAAATGGAATCATGAAGAATGTCATCAGTTCCTTGGTGAAATTGGCATATTTGGGATGATAAAATTTCACTAAAGTTAATCTCTGCGCAAGATTTTCCTTTCCTGTTTGTTACATCTATCTTTTCAATGACCAGACTTTTAGATTGGCTATCAAAAATAGTGCTCTAGATTATGAAGGATTCATCTATGTCAAAAAATTCGGTGTCTGATATTTCCACCACGGACAACCCAATTTTATGCATGTGCTCAGCTTCAATTTCAGGTTGTAGTTTTCCACTTTCAATTTGGGGTTCCTCCGCCTGCCCTGCATTGTTTTTTCTCTTCTTCGTCAGTGAAATTTTGTGAGAACTATCAATATTTATGTGAGGAGGGTTCTTATCTCCTCCTCCATTCGAATATTTCTGGGTTTCTTTCTTACTGGGGTGGACCATCGAAGTGATGCTCCGTCATGTCGTGCTCTTGGGAATGCTAGCGGGGGACTGGGTACTCTTCTCACCAGATACTTTTCCATGTTGTCTGTATAATTCAGTGGCACTTTGTAATCTCTCTGTGTCGCAATCAGCAGAAGTAAGATTGTTGTCGAGACTGTTCCAATCTTGGGTTAGGTGTGTATGGATAGAAGAGGTGTTAAATCCAACACCTAGTAAATGTTCTCGAAAAATTCCATTAGGGTCGAACCCCTTTAGCCTTTTAGCATACGTTAGGTTCAATTTCTTGAAATGGGTGGCAAACTCGTCAATCTTGTTGATGTTTCTGCACATGAAGTCTCCGACTTTCCAGGGAAGAGGAATGAACTGTTTTTTTTCTTGTCATGGAAAAAATGAAACCAGTGGTTGTATTGCCTTGATATTTCTGCAACAAACATCTTGTCCATGATGTGGCATGGAAGGAAGGCAAGATTTTCCTTAGAGCCAAAGACCATGAGGAAACTATGATTTTCCTCTTGCTCAAGTGTGCCCTTCCTGTTTAAAAACTTGGTTTCCTGGCCGAACATCCACAAAGCATCCTTGCCTAACAATAAATATTTGAAAACTGAGACAAAGCCATTAAAAACTTCATAAAAACAATGGGAGGCCTTGTGTCTCCATAGGGCCTCGTGCTATAATGTTACTAGGTTGAATCCACAATTTATTTTATTGGAAAGAGAAAGTTTTGGAAACGGACAACAATAGACAATTTCGAAAATCACGTAGGATGACATATAAAATTTATTCGATTCTTTGAATCGTGACAACTGGGAGTAGATATCAATTGAAATTAGCTTCCCCAAATCGAAAATGTATTTTTCCTTGACTGTGAAATACAAAATATAAATAATTATATGGGAAATGGTCGTTGTGGATGCATGTCCCATTATTCTTGTAACCATCCAAGCAATTTCCCGGAATGGATTTATAAAGGAATTTACCTACAACCTTGTGATATCTTCAGGAACTGTTGTCAGGTCTTTGAGGAAGACCGCTAAGATGTCCAACCCGTTATGATGTTTTTCTAGAAACTATTTGCAGTCTTGTCCTCTGAACGTCAATGTTGGGTTCGACAATTTTAACATCTCGTGGAAGAGCCGAGGCGACAAAGAAACAGGAGAATGGTCATGCAGTGGAATAATTCTTTGGCCTGGAATATATTTTTTGGTGCACCAAGAGACCACCTCCTTAGATTCAAAAACATCAAGAACGTAGCCTGCACGAGTGATTTCAGAGGTCCAAATCACTTTGTTTTGGGTGGAACGGGATGAATAGTAAAAGTATGCCTTGGACCACTAAAATCTCTGGTCCTCTTGTGCAAACATATTTACTGTATCTCTAAAAAACTATTGTCGATCTACTGCCATAAGTCTACAAGAATGTTTATTTGTTCCAGTCAATGAATGAAATGAAAATTTGGAAGGGATAATATAACCCTGCAAAAATTTTGGTCAAAAGCGTGTGAATGGGAGATGTCCTTGAGAATTTTGTTGATTAATGACAGTTTGGATGGTTGTTGGATGATGCGTTGTTAACATTAAATAGTACTAATTGCATACATAGAAATTCCAACATGTTGGATATTGCAATGAGCGATTAAGCATTGTAGATTTTTTGAGCAGCCTTACACAAGGGCGCATGTTGGAGATGAACAATCGGAAGGGACAAAATAACTCTCTGCACATCTTGGTTTAATGAGTAATAATGGGAGATCTCCTCGAGGTTTTCGGCCATTAATGACAATGTTGACGATTCCTGTATGGTCAACTATTAGCATGAAAGGTTTCAAATCGCATAGAAAGAAAGAACAGAGCTCGCGGGTAGGGGAAAAAAGACAGCTACAAAATAGGGTTGCAACGTACAAGCGTTGAGGGTGAGGGCACGAGGGTCAAATTGTATGTCTTGGAACTTTTTGAGTGAAATACACATAACAACAAAGAGGATATGGTAGGATAGCTAGAAGCATAGGAAGTTAGTAGGGATGGAAGGCAATGAGAGATACTTTGAAACATTTGTGAGCAGTGGTAGAGTGACTGCGATGGAATTGTAGATTTTGTGAACCCGACAGAATCCAAAACAGGGTGAGAAGGTGTCTGCAAAGAAGGCAAGGCTCGGACCTTCTAATTGTATCACTCCGAACATTTGAATGCATAATCTGTAACACAGAAGAGCGGACGATGTCAAAATCCGGTAGTCAATTTGTACATTGCGGAGAGTGCAATCCCAACTATTTCGAACCTCTGTGTCCAGTTGTCAGTACTAAGAGATAATTTGGTATTCAAAATATTTTTTTAGATACTGTTAGATAGTTCATAGGGACTAGCATCCGTAAACAATGGCAATCTCCACCCCGCCAGTCCTGCATTCCGTGTGTCAATTTGTATATCGCGGAACTACGAGTGTTGTTTGGAGGACACCAAACAATTGAAGTACAATGTTGAGTCAGCCACTCCGCAGGTTCGCTTGCCAATTTGTATATCACATAATTGTGGGTGCTATTTGTATGCCACAAAACAATGGAGGTCCAAGTTTGAGCCTACCCACCCGAGAACCTGCGATCCAAAATGTCGATAGATATTGAATGAGGAATTTGTACATTCTCTATAAAATATCATGGGAATTAGTACATGCTCTATAAGATATCATGTCCATACTTTATAGTCCCATAATACACGGGAAGAAAAAAAAGGGAAAAATAACGGAGTAGTTAGCAGTGGAATTGTAGATCATGGAAATTTAGAGTGGAATATGTATATAACGGAGAATCATATCGAAAGAATCGAAAGAAACAATGGTCTGTTGGATTCGTTGTCTGATTATATAGATGGAGATAAACATATGTCAACCCACCAATGCTAGAGTTGCATATTTCATGAACTGGGAAACAAGAGGATCCAAAACAAGTTGAGAAATTGTCTGCAAAGGAGGAGAGGTCTGGACCTTCTAATTGTATCGCTCCAAACAATGGAATGCATAATCTGTAACATGGAAGAGTGGAATATGTTAGAATTCAGTAGTCAATTTGTATATTGCGAAGAGTGCAATCCCAACTGATTCATACCTATGTGTCTAGTTGTCACTACTAAGAGCTATTTTAGTATTCAAAATAATTTTTTAGATACTGTTATACAGGGAAAAAATAAAAAATAAAATAATTTTTTAGATACTGTTAGATACTTCATAGAGATTAGCATCCGTAAACAATGGCAATATTCACCCCGCCAGTCCTGCACTCCGTGTGTCAATTTCTATATCGCGGAACGGGGAGCGTTGTTTGGAGGACACAAAATAATAGAAGTTCAATGTTGAGTTAGTCAGTCCGTAGGTGCACTTATCAATTTGTATATTGTGGAACTCAGAGTGCTATTTGTAGGGCATGGAATAATGGAGGCCTAATTTTGAGCCCGCCCGCCCGGCCGATAACACGCGATCCAAAATGTTGCTAGGTATGGAATGTTGAATTTGTACAAGTTCTATAAAATATCATGTCCATATTTTACAGTCCCATAATACACGGGAAGAAAATAAGGTAAAAAGGATGGAGAAGTTCGCAGTGGAATTCTAGATAATACACAGGAAGAAGAGAAGGGAAAAAGAACTAAGTATCTTGCAGAAGAACATCTAGTGTTTTCTTATTAATGTAAATGCTTGCGAATCCCTGCTGAGTTCTCACCAGTTAATGCATAAAATGAAGATCATGAAATTATCTTTCGTACCACTGTGTCCACTTGCCACTAGTAAGAGCATTGCTGATGTATATCAGGAAGGACACGAAATTGTTGGGGATGGAAAGAAGCAACAGATACTTTGAATGAACTTAATGTATACAAGGAACCCACGGTGGAATTGTAGATCACAGATGTTTTGAGTGCAATATTTATATAGAGGAACGATAAGCAACTCATTTCACAAGTGCCATCCCCGCAATGGTGGGCATAAAATTGGCTAAGTATGAAAAGGAACAGCAGTCAGTCAGATCCATCGTGTGAGGATATAGATGGAGATGTTAAGGCATGAATTGCAGATCACAGAAGTACCTTTCATACCACTATGTCCACTTGTCATTGGTAAGACCATTGTTGATGTATGTCAGGAAGGACACGAAGTTGCTAGGGACACAAATCAACAACAGATACTTTGAACAAAGTTAATGTATATGAGGAACTGGTGGTAGAATTGTAGATCACATATGTTTTCAGTGTAAGATGTATATAGCAGAATGATGAGCAGCTGGGCTCGCAAGCATCGGCCCTGCAGTGGCGGGCATAAAATTGGCTAAGTATGGAATGGAACAACATTCGATCGGATCCGTCTTGCGAGAATATATATGGAGATGAAGACATGTCAGCCCACCGTACATAGAAAGACGACTAAGTGATCAGATCTATATTCTCCATCTCTGGTTAGGCCGATTTCAAAGTGAACAAATTCATTTTATGTCACAACAGTTAAGGCATGGGAAAAAAATTCAAGTATATAGTGACTGGTATTCTCCCTATATTCGATCGTCTCCCTGTATTCGATCATCTGTTTGGTTGAGAAGCCTGCCTGAGGATTTGTATGTGGAACTTATTTGCTTTATTATAGCAAATTGGAAGAAACGTCCAACCTAGATGCAAAATGCAGATCTTTTGAGGTACATAACATCTTTGGGTAGCTGAGGTGTGGCAAGTGCATCAAATGCTTCAGAATGCACCAACACAGGTCTTGCAAGTGTATCAAATGTTACAGATGGCATCAGAATATATATTTCCTCATAGTGGGGGAAGTATGGCAACCCACAGAAAGGTTTGGAATGTTCGAAGGTGATGCCTAATATGTGGAATCTGCAACTACATCTAGAGGAAACCAAACAAACTTTGACAAAGAACATGGCTTTCTGTCAAGTTGGCTACAAAAGCCACATGTAGGCCATCGAACTATGAAATAGAAACTCTTGTAGTGATAATATGTCATTTTATCCACCCATATAGATTCTGTTACCAACCACCGAGGAAGAAAAATACTTGTGCGATCTCTACAATTCATTACAGTGGCCAAATCTGTGTTGTTGGAAGAAGCTATATACTTAAACAAAGAATTATCTTCCAAGTGACCTAAAAATCCATTACAATTCCCAACAACAAAACAAAGAAGTTCAACAAACAAATTTCCAGGAAGCCTTTTCAACCAACCAAAGCATCAAACACAGGGAGAACACCAAACATACTTGTTCTTTTTTCTCGTCCTCTCTGATTTTCTCTTGTATAACAGAGTTTATTTTTACTCAAAGCTCATGTCACATAAAACCAGTCTCTCTTCTTTTATCTACCCCTCAATCACATCTCTAAGTTGTCTTACATGTCCATGACCAGGAACATTAGAACGAAGGCACCCTAAAGCGCAACTCTTTGATGATAGAGAGAAATGGAAATAAGTATTTAAAAGAAAGGCTAGATGGTCTTCTGTACATTTTGTGTTGATTCGTTTTAATGACAGAAGTTCTCGATATTTTCAGTTATTAATGCCAATCTTTTTGAATATGTACGTTGAATAATGACTAGCAACACGTATTAAAATTCCCATTTCCGAGCTAATTCTCAAATATGACATCTAATATATGCACAATATTAAAGAGGGACATGATGTCAAGACCTATGTATCTCACACGTTCACGAACTATGCTGAATCTTTTAATAAAACTAAAATTGCACAAGCAAAAAAAATAAAATAAAAAGTATTTTCGCAAATTCAAAATGCAGGCAAAAAGAAATTACCAGATCCCATAATATTCGATTGTCTATTCATTTTAATGGAAGATGTCCTCAAGATTTCCAGTTATTAAATCCCATCATTTCAAAATGAATAATATTAAAGAGGGACATGACGTGAAGGCCTCTGTGGGTGACACGTTCGTAAACTATGCTGAAGCTATGCAGGCAAAAAGAAATTACCAGATCCCATAACATTGACCTGTCTATTCATTTTAATGGGAAATGTCCTCGAGATTTTCAGTTATTAAAGCCCATCATTTCAAAAAGAAAACTATTAAAGAGGGACATAACATCAAGTCCGTTTTAGGTAACACGTTCGTGAACTATGTTGAAGATTTTAAAAAAACTAAAACTGCAGAAGCAAAAAAAAAAAAAAATCGCAAATTCAAAATACAAGCAAAAAGGCACTTTCATGGGTAAGGCACTTTAGTACTCAATGTTCTTCAAATTCAATGACATTTTTATTATTTGAGTAAAGGGTAAAAAACATCTGACAACCTAGAAGGTAGGTCATATATGATGGAAAACTCATTGGCAGAAGCCATAGGGAGAATGTGAATTGAGTATCTAATAACTGCAAAACTACATTGCTTTTGAGTCTTCAGCTTTCCCTGCCTATTCAAAATAAAAAAAAAGGAAGGGTTGAATATTAGACTGTCTATTTATTTTAATGGGAAATGTCCTCGAGCTTTCCAGTTATTAAAGCCCATATTTTTGAACCTGTCTAGTCGCTTCTGACTTTTGAAAGAATATTTAATGTGTATTGGGAAGTGTTGAATGTAGCGGGGATGGATCCCTATGTAAAATACGTTACTACTATTTTTCTATTTTTGTCGACGAGCGTATGTAGAACGTACATAAAGAAAAGTAATTCGAGAATGCTATTTTTTTTTCACATGAGCCCTTGAAATTCAAATAGTTTGCAAGTCTGATTGTCTATTTGTATATCTTGGAACTATTCGTGTTATTTGTAGGACACAGAACAACAATGGCCGAAGTTAGAGTCTGCCACCCAGAGAACCCGCGATCCAAAAAATGCTTACTATTTTTTATTTTTTTTTTCCACCACGGTATGTAAAATGACGTACATAAAGTAAACTATTTCGACAATGCTAATTTTTTTGGACACGACAACCTTCATATTCAAACAGTCTGCAAGTCCGATGGTCAATTTGTATATCGGGGAACTCTCTTATTCTCAATTTTCAGCTGCCCACCCCGAGAACCCGCGATGCAAAAACTAGCTAAGTATTGGATGAGGGCTCCATGCATGCTTTATATATCTACTTTATAAAATTACATATTTCCTATGTTTAATTTATGATGTCCAGGAAACCTATAATTTGATAAATTTCAATGTCTTCTATCCAGGATCTCGTCCTTTAAAGAAAACTAATTTGGAAATGCTAATGTATACACCATAGTTCGATACCACATATCTGCCAAGCCGCGTTGATAAAACTGGCTAAGTATGCAACCGAACGATGGAAGGTTGGAATGATCGCTGAACTATCCGTGCTATTTGCAGGGCATGGAACAACAAAAGCCCAATTTTCAGCCTGCCACCCTGAGAACCCGTGATCATTAACCCGTGTTGTTCAGGAAACCTATAACTTCATAAATTGCATTCTCTTCTATTCAGGAGGCTTTTTTTTAAAGAAAACTAATTCGGGAAAGCTAATGTATACACCACACACGGCCTGTCATAGTATGAAACTGAACTGTAGTCACTTGGAATGACCACAGAAGTGCGAGAAACTAGAGTCAAACGCAGTTTCCAACAGGAAAGTAAAAGGGAGAGAACAACTATATCTCCCACACAACAAAAGGCAATTTCATAACTATGAAACTGTAGTAACACAAAATCCATGGAAAAATCATCAACAACTATGAAATATATTTTGAGCTCGACAAACTCTACTTCAAAGCATAACAAATGCAAGTGACATCGTTTGCAATTCTTTACTTAATAAGCCCAATTTTCATCCTGCCACCCTCGGAAGCCACGATCATTAACCTAGGTTGTCTAGGAAACCTATAATTTCATAAATTTCATTCTCTTCTGTCCAGGAGGTCTTCTTTTAAAGAAAATTATTTCGACAAAGCTAATGTATACACCGAACACAACCTGTCATAGTTCGATAGAACCTATTCGTGAAGCCACGCCCATAAAAATGGCTAAGTATGAAACCGAACAATGGTCGCTCAGAATGACCACATAAACGCGACAAAATAGAGTCAAACACAATTTACAACAGGAAAGTAAAAGGTAGAGAACAACTATATCTCCCACACAGCAAAAGGCACTCTCATAACTATGAAACCATAGTAACACAGAATCCATGGAAAATGCAATGATAGCTATGAAATGTATTTTGAGGCCTACAAACTCTGTTTCAATGCGTAACAGATGCAATTTACATCGCCTGCAATTCTTTAGTTTGTTATTTTATATTAATAGTATTCTATGCAAACAGAAGTGCAAAAAAATGTAACCAGAGATCCAACCGCAGATCCAACATCCCAACATTGCAAACCTTGGGAAAACAAGAAAAAGAACCAAATAAGAACCCATCCAAGAAGCACCAAAAGGCCCAAGTGTAGGCGCAAGACTGGAATCCTACAAAGTCAAATCAAGCAACAATAAACAACATATAGCGAAGAAAGGAACACACAACAACCACCCCCTCAGGAACAAGGCTCTTCCAATCGCGACTACAGAAACCCAAACGTGCAAACTGCAACAACACGAACAGGAAAGAAAGAACAACGAGAACATACAAATAGGAAATCAGTGTCATGAAAAAAGCAAGCATGGACCAGTGAATCAGTAATGTCGCTAGAGCATATAAATTTTAAAAACAGAAGAAAATGTCTTGTAACAAGCCTGTTAAGTAACCATTCAACACTACTAAGCCTGTTAGGTAAACATTTAAGTCTGTCAGAAATGCACTGTAAACATTTAAGAAAAAAATTCAATGTGGCAGGTCTCTGACGTATCCCAAATAAATTCATATATTTTTTGTAACAATAGTTCGAACACCAGAGAATGTATTGCAAAGCCAAACTTTGGATATGCTACCATATCAAACATTGCCATAAATTTACCTAGCATAAAATACTAAACCAAACATTCAAATTAATGGTAGCATTAATCCACCTTCGACGAATGCATAACAAAATTTATGATTCAAAAAAGACCATATACTACAAAATACTTTGGAAATGCAAACATATTTTACATTAGGAATAACGAAGGCGGCAATACGACCTCCAATCCTTTGTCCAATCAGATCTTGACAAACATGATAATTTTTTTATATAAAAATTGATGTAATCACATGAATCACAAGAATCAATGCATTCAATGGACATATTGATGGTATTTTAACTTTTTTGGAATTCGAATAGCATAAGAAAACTTCTTGTTACTTCGTTCCTATTTAGATACTTATTTCCTCTTTTTATAAAGTATAACCGAGGTTAGTTCAAGTTGAGATGATTCTTATGAAACCAAAAATTGACTCGTTCAACCTTGGAGGAACCAAACAACCCTATTGAAATGTTCAGACTTGGAGGAACCAAACAACCCTATGGATACAATGACTAATCACTGCGCCATTCTTTAGGTTCTTGATTCATCTTAATTACCAACATTGGAGATAAAAAATAGGAGCATTGCTAGTTCAAAATGGGATATGTAAAAAAGGTTCGGAGGAGCTAATTGACATGGGAAAATACTGGGCATATTACATTAAAAAGAGTGAGCCTCGCATTTCCACCAAACCAAAACTCTTTAATGTGATAGTTATGGGGTGAAACCAATAAGAAATTTTTCATTCCTATCCCTGACACATAAGCTTGTCGAGCTAGGTGGGGAAGGGCATCATACAAGGATGTTCTCTAGTTAAATTTTTGAGAAGATTGAAGCACCCATATCCAACCACTTGTGATAAGCCCTTGATAGTAACATAAAGTAAACACATGTGTCCTTGTACACATATTTATGAATGGTCATTGCTCCAAGTGTGTACTGTTCTCTTTTTGCTCCTATTTCTGCTTCTTATACAACTTTCTCAATTGAATAATCCATTTAAATAGTGGTGGTTAGATTGACTATTAGAATTTACTGATATTCAAACCCTATTTATGATTTTTTTTGAAGGGAGGATGAGACAAATTTGTTTTGGGGAACTCGGTTTGTGGGTAAAAACTTAGATTTAGAAGTGATTTATGGGGGTTAAAAGGGAGGAGAGCTCTCAATATTTGAGGTGGGAAATAAACTAGGTTTAGGAAAAAATTGAAAGTATTGAGTTACATTCATGAATAAACTCAATTACCACATAGCCCCGAGAAATATGATAGTTTCATAACTATTTTTCGACTGGCGGGTTCAACTGGAACTAGATATGGGGTGAGAAAAAATTTTCTTGGCCATGCCATTAGGGTTGTAGGGTAAATAGATAGTTATCATCCTCTCTGAATTGTAAGTTCTTCTATTAAAAGAATCCTTAAGTGACATGATAGTTTGGTTAAAGGATACCCTCTACTTACTCCATAGCTGATTATCTCAACCACTAAATGCATAAATATAGAATGGTATGAGTGAGAGGTAGTAGGTAGAGATAGAATGAGGAATCCCTTGACCAAGCTTACCTTGGTATAGATATAAGGAACCATCCCTTGACGAAGCTTACCTTGGTAGAGATATTTAGAGTGATGCATCCAAGCATTATATTAAGGGTTTTGGGCATCCTAGATAGGTGCACCTTTTGTTCTTTTCATTAATAATACTTTTAGATTATTTGGTAGCATCCATTTGATATCTAACACATTGTTATCTTTCTTGAAATTTGAAAGTTTTGTTTTTGATATGTTGTGCTGCTCGGTTGATTTGTTGTAGTCTAAGTTACAAGATCATGTATTTTCTATGTCAATTTCTCATTGTCATTGTACATATTTAAAGTAATATAAGCACAACAAATACAATCTGTTGGGGCATTGAGATAGGGCAATACTTCTACAATTCTAGATGTAAGTGGAAGGTAACGCGTTATATTTGTTCTTTACCATTGTGTTTGATAGTGTTTTAAGGTATTAGTCTTTTCACTTGAAGAATATAATATTCTTCTCAAGCTATTTGTGATATCTTTACAAAAGGAAACATACATTTGATATTCTTTTTCTTGAAACATTTATCAATTTAATAGATATCACACTACTTGCAAGTTTCAATATTCTTCTTTTTCTTGAAATATTTAGCAATATAATAAATAACACACTCCTTATTTCTATTCTTGTTGTTCTATTTATAGGGTTGCATATTATCTCCCTAGAAGGGTAAGTGCAATGAACCCTCCTTCATAGGAATATGGAACACCTATGAGGGATCTCCTAGGCGTATTTTATGGTTCAAGGATTGATGTAGATGTGGTCTTGCTTGGACCCCATGGTGTTTGTCCCATTGGTGGGGCTATTGGGGAAGAGGGATTGAAGATATAATGTATGGATAGAGGGAACATCATGCAGGCTATGGTGTTAGCTTGCCACCTGGACGAGATTATAGCTCTATCAAAAGACCTATTGGTGGTTCTTTTCAATTTCCTTCTAGAAGATTCTATTTTTGTAGCCATTTTCTCATATCCTCCCATTGATGGGATTTTTTCTTAGTTTCTTCTTTAATTTCCTCCTTAGTTTTGTCATGGTATTGACACAACACTCTTAAAACAGACTATAGATTTCATAGATTTTGAATAAATGTTACTATTTTTCTTATAATTTCTTGGATTATATAATTAAAGAGTAGACTTAGGTTGTATTCTCCTAAAGAGAGCAATGATGTCATATTCAACATGGACTAACACTTTTTTCTAGTCATTTGGTAGAATATCTAGACATTTCATATGAATAAATTTGTTTAATGATACATTCTATCTAATCGTATACTTGTAAAACTACACATAACAAATGGAATGTTAGCAGCAGTGAGGAAAATGCCTCATATACAAGAAAAATTGAATACAATAGTTAAGCTTGTCAAATTCCAAGAAAGACTTGTACCTTTAGAGATGGTGCCAATGAAGTTGCCTCAAATGAAGCATTCTCTTGATATGCTTTCCTCTGTATCAACTAGAAAATGATACATCAATAGTAACCTAAATTCTCATAGCAAAGAGATCTTTGTGAAATATATTTCGGTAAGTTTCTATGCTTTCCTTTTGTGAAAAAGGTCTATATCCTTCATTTCCATCCCACTGGATAAATTTCAAACTAGTGTCTTAGATCGATGGGGAGGGGAATTTATGCATTTATTTCTCATCATAGGGAGGTGACCCACATGAATTGGAGAAGCTCGGTAAAACTAAGGCATTTCAAATGGTGAAGCGAGTTGTACTCTTGACTTGATATATTCTTTGTTTCTTTTGAAAATATGTGTTGCATTTTTTGTAGAAGTACAAATGTAGAGTAACAATAGAAACTACTGAAGTCATGTCATAGAGTAAAAATAACAATTGTTGAATTCATTTCCATGTTGAAAGATGATATTTAACATGTGTCCAAATGTATTTATGAAGCCACTGTCATGCTTAAGGATGAGATTTAACATATGTCCAAAGATCTATGCATCTAGATATGGGCAATGAACATTTTAGAGTGTTGAAAGGAAGTAGAGGTGTAGAATACACTTCCTACATTAATCCATGAGATAAGAATGTGAAGAAACTTAAAATATAACAGTTTCAAAGATATGAAATAGAGAACAAACCATTAACAACATGATATCGTGGGGAAAACCCTTTCGAGAGAAAAAACCCACATTTTAAAGCCCACCCAATGTATCATTAAGAAACTAAATGGTTACAATACATAGTCTTTGTGATCTCAACAAGAGTGTTCAATAATATCATAAGGATTTTGTAGATGTTTTGGCAGAATAGTAGTAAGTTAAAACTTACACTTTGTTTTCCTCTTGTTAGCGCTAGAAGTTGTTCCTAGACTGCTTTAGGAACAATCCTAACACACCTTGTATAAAAATGTTCAATAAGGATTTAGATTTTAAAATGTTTGAGAGTGGTAGGATAAAAGATGGAGGCTTGTGATTAGGTTCTTTGTGCCATCTTTCTATGTGCAGTAGATCATATTAACAAAACCTAGATCAAAAAAATGAGATAGTAGGATGTGATGAAGAAATATGAGAAACAAAACTGTAAGATAATAAAAAAACATCTTGTTCTTTAATATGTCTAATAGTAGAGGAATAATTCAACATTCAGAAAATCTTTCTAAACATGAATTAAAGACTCAAATAGCTCTGTGGATAAAGTTATAGCATACCCTACACAACAACCTTCTCAACACAAAAAATGTGTATGTATACTCAATAGCAGCATAACCTATTCGAGCAAAGGAACAAGAAAATATGATTTACACCGAATTAGAGAAAAAACTGACCATTGGCTTTATTTGTAGCTAATATATTTACATAGAGGTCTGGTGAACAAAAATATTTTTAAAATAATATATCAAGTTTCCATCCCCAACTCTCCCTCAGTCCCTCGGACTGAATCCTCTCTCCCCTTACATATGATTTTCATGAGCTTTATAGATCTATGAGATAACAACTATATCCTCAAATATTGGATCTTATCTACTCAAAATAGACATAGATGACACCTCCTAGGGTTGAATTTTCACTTAGTCATATCAACAAGATTACAAAAAATATGGAAAATGAGTCCCATACCTAAAATCTAGGGTTTGACATTTATAGCATTAAATACATTCAAATCAAATCAAATCTTTGAGGATATTTAAAAATATATATCCTCCTTTAAAATCCATGTGTCTTCCTAACTTGACACCTCATATTGGCACTTGTGGAATCAAACTAAGGATAATTGTCCCATTTCATATCATATGGTGAATTTATTAAAAAATGAGTTGTAAATATCTACTTCTATCTCCCAAACCAAGACACCTGTGTAAAAATCGAGGGAGGTTTTTGTATATGAGCTTGTTCTTCAAAAAAACCTTTGTTATTTTTTCAAAATAGATTTCCATTGCCTCGTAATATGTTCCCAAAGAAGATGACTAAATTAAGAAAATTCTTGTATTTTCAAATCTGAAAAATGAGTTGTAAAGATCTGCTTGTATCTCCCAAACCATGAAACCTGTGTAAAAAATGAGGGAGTTTTTTTTAGATTAGTTCGTTCTTGAGAAAAAAATATTTCAGGTTTTCAAAATACCTCTCCATATGGTCAGAGTCTGAGTTTGAAATTGACTGCAAAAACAATCATTTCCAGAAAATCTCATGTTTTATGTGTGGAGAGTTGCGGGAACTTCCTGTGATACAAACAACTAGTTTTGCACGTTTTCAACTCCTTTCCTTTCCCAAGTTACAAATGATCATAACAAAAAGAGGAATGACACCTTAGATACAAGAAAAAAAAGTGTTTCTTTCGTTATCCATCATTTTCAGTCATAGTTTAGGATTTGCATTGGAGGTGGAATTCTTAAGCTGAAACATCTCTTTGAAAAACTGATGTAACTGCTTATGCCCACAAATCCAAACTATTCCTTCCATTCTGTTGGGATTGAGAATGATTTTTCCTTCTCGTGGGCTTATATAATTCAGATCTGATTGCAGGGTTTAGGCCTTTCTTATTCTTTTTACCCTGTTTTCTTGTAGCAACTCTGTCTTTTCGAATAATGTGCCATATTTTAAAGGAACTGATTTGAAAAAACCTCATCCACGTGACATCTTAGACAATAGACACGTATAGGTGAAAATGTCCCACCTTCTCATGTTGTGACTATCTATTGGGTAATTTCTAACTGTTTTGAATCTTCATTCATCCTTGTAGGACAATCCACGACTTCCAAGTCTCCCAATGGTGATTGAAATGATCACAATTAGGGACATGTGGAAGCTCCTGTAGTGCTCAAAAAGATTTTTTATTTTACATTCTTAGATGGTTTTGACTTGAATCGACAACTTACTAACTTGGGTAATCGTGAAGCATAAATGATGATATGACATATAGCTCAAATGAAATGATTTAAAGCTAATGATTCCATCAAACAATCATACAAACATGTGTATAATTTCCTCTATCCCCTTTTTACAAGGCTAAGTTTCTTTCATTTCTCTCAACATAATACTAATTTGAACCCCTAATAAGATTTTGAACCCTTAATCAAACTAATGATTAGGATTTATAGCTTATACAAAAGTTTTGAAATGTAGAAGCTAAGAGATGAGAGATGAGACTTAGCAGGACAAAATAGGTGTTAACAATGGATCCATAGGGGATGGAGTTGTCCCTATGGAAATCCAAGAACTTGTATACCTCTTTCTTACTAATTGGTCTATGGAGTTATTCGCCACCTTCCAAACCTCTGCAACTTATTCAAATTCTGAAAACACACTACTGAAAAAAAAAAAAAATTGTTTCATAATGTAGTCTACCCATAATGTAAAAATTGAAGAAAACCAAATGCTTGGAAAGAGAGCTTATTCATCCTACCCTACTCTACTCTAACCAGCTCTCCAATTTTCTCAAGTAAATGAAAATTTCCATAGCAACCATGAAAGTAGCTTCACAATTGATAGAATCACATATATACCATTGATTAATGGATAACAATAGAGATATAACAACAACCATAATTATTTGGAAAACCATACTCACCTTCAAATGCCAGTGATATGATGAAATATGAAATCTTCAAAGAATTTAAAAAATAAGACTTCAACATTAGTGCTAATGGGTCTTCAAAACCAAGATCACAAACTTATTGATCCGGATGAGATGACTACCACTGCATGAATTCTCTTTTGTTGAGAAAAAGGTGACCTCCTTGTTCCTTCAACAACAAAAACGCTTTCCTATGACAATCAGAAGAAAAAAAAAATGATTTGATGATGCAATACAAATCCCTGACCAAAACTTCAAAACATATAATCCTAGAGATCATCATAAACAAACAAAGACTATTGATTTCCAGTATGAACAATCAGGCGCTTTGGAGCAACATTTGTTTCCATAAAAAAATAATCATGTGACACTTCAATAGTAGGATTAAAAGGGTTCCTACTATGATCAGTTGAAAACCTTCCACAAAGAAAATTATCCTTTGAAAAATGATGCTCATGATCATCCTCATAAACACAATCATCTCTTGGCTCATAACTAGAAAAATAGTTAACTGTATTTGTAAATTCGCCTTGTTGGTATAAGTTATGAGCATATAAATCTGCATTCTCATTAGTATAAAAATCAATTTCCAGACCTAAAAAAGAATTGAAATCTGAAAATGCTGCAGAAAGATGTCCCAAATCTGACTTATGTTCATAAACATCCTCCTTTCCATATCCTTTTTCCATTTGATCTACATCCAAATCTGATTCATGCTGCTCATAAGCTTTACTTTGTTTAAAAATTTCATCCCAAAACTACTTTGGCAGCCTCCCACATGCTAAAAAATTATCGTCGATCTCCTCAGCATTAGTAAACATTTGTTCAAGGGATGAGGATTTCCTCTCTCTGACATAAATGAACAACTCAGGATGTTGAGCTAGCGTATAATATACCATGGCAGCAGTTTCAAAAGGACAGATATTCAAAGGCATACTGCAATAAAAATTATGGAACCTCCTGTTGAATGGAGAAAGGGCTTCATCATTCCCTCTTCTATTGATCAACAGATTTGTTTTCACCCCAATATCTTAGGAATACATGATGAAAATCAGTCCATGAACAAATAGAACAAGCCTTCAGATTTCTAAACCATTAAACAACATCCCCCACTGAGGATTTGTCAAATAACCTTAAGATAATAGCCAGAAGCATGATTTCTAAATTATCAACAAAATCCTAAAAAACTTACATGTGCTTATCGATTGCAATATGGTTGTCTCCTTTAAACACATGAAGGTATTCAAAGAACATGGGAAGGTAAGAATTTATGATAGGAGGCAACTTCATAGGTTTAAAAAAGTATATGATTCTTAATTGAACTTCAAAGGTTGAACACAAAGTTCAACTGGTTGATTGCAAAGTTCAACAAGGACCTCAGAAGGTATATCAACTTCGTAATCCACAAGTTTGCAATATGAGTTAATTTTAGGATAAATTTAAACATAGACCTTAGTTTTTTCAATAGGTTCACATGATGGGATGAAATCAAGGTCAATAGTGCATGAAGAGGATAAATCTTCATTACCCAGGAGAGAATATGCATTTGTAGGCTTACAATCATCTGAATAAACAAAGCATAGGATGATCCTATTTACATGCAAAGGGAAAGACAAGAATGATTTGATAAAGAAGAACAAAAGTTCATGGAGAAAGATAATGATTTGATACCTTGTTTTTCCCTTCCATGATTTCATTTTTCTGTCAATAGGATTCTTCCTCTAGTGGAGTATTATATTGTGGAGTCGCCAGGTGAATGATATGCAATATGATATATGTTCACTTCTTGTTCACCATCAATAAGAGAATTTGATCGATGTCATTGTCCCAGGGAACATTACTTTGTTCCTTCTATTCCATGGCAACGACGTCAAAAGATGTTAGCGCTAGAAGTTGTTCCTAGACTGCTTTAAGAACAAGCCTATCACACCTTGCTTCAAAATGTTCAATAAGGGTTTATATTTTAAAATGTTTGAGAGTGGAAGGATCAAATATGGAGGCTTGTGATTAGGCTCTTTGTGCCAACTTTCAATGTGCAACAAATCAGGTTAATAAAACCTAGATCAAAAAAATGAAATAGTAGGATGTGATGAAGAAATATGAGAAACAAAACTGTAAGATAATAAAAAAAAATCTTGGTCTTCAATATGTCTAACAATAGAGGAATAATTCAACATTCAGAAAACCTTTCTAAACATGAATTAAATATTGAAATAGCTTTGTGGAAAAAGTTACAACATACCCTACACAACAACCTTCTCAACACATAAAATGTGTACGTATACTCGATATCAACATAGCCTATTTGAACAAAGGATCAAGAAAAGATAATTTACACAGAATTAGAGAACAAGCTGACCATTGAATTTATTTGTAGTTGATATCTTTACAAATAGGCCCGGTGAAAAAAAAGATTTTTAAAATAATATATCAAGTTTCCATCCCCAGCTCTCCCTCAGTCCCTAAGACTGAATCTTCTCTCCCCTTACATATGATTTTCCATGAGATTTATAGATCTATGATACAACAACTAGATCCTCAAAGCTTGGATCTGATTTACTCAAAATAGACATAGATGACACCTCCTAGGGTCGAATTTTCACTTATTCATATCAACAAGATTACAAAAAATATGGAAAATCATTTCCATAACTAAAATTTGGGGTTTGAAATTTAGAGCATTAAATATATTCAAATCAAATCAAATATTTGAGGATATTTAGAAAAAATATCCTCCTTGAACATCCATGTGTCTTCTTAACTTGAAACCTCATCTTGGCACGTGTGGAATCGAACTAAGCGCTAATTGTCCCATTTCATAACATATGACGAATTACTTAAAGATGAGTTGTAAAGATCTACTTGTATATCCCAAACCATGACACTTGTGTACAAAATGAGGGAGGTTTTGTATTTGATCTTATTCTTGAGAAAATACTCTTTCAGTTTTTCAAGATACGTTTCCATTGCCTTGTAATCCATGCCCAAAGAAGATGACTAAAATAGGAAAATTCATGTATTTTCAAATCTGGAAAATGATATGTAAAGATCTACTTGTATCTCCCAAACCATGACACCCGTGTAAAAAATGAGGGACGTTTTTTAGATGAGTTTGTTCTTGAGAAAAACCTCTTTCATTGTTTCAAAATACCTCTCCATATGGTCAGAGTATGAGTTTGAATTTGACTACAAAATAGTCATTTCCAGAAAATCCCTTGTTTTCTTTGTGGAGAGTTGCGGAAACTTCCTGTAGTGACATACAAAAAACTAGTTTTGCACATTTTCAACTCCTTTCCTTGCCCATGTTACAACTGATCATAACAAAAAGAGGAACAACACCTTAGATACAAGAAACAAAAAAAGGTTTCTTTCATTATCCATCATTTTCAGTCATAGTTTAGGATTTGTATTGGAGGTGGAATTCTTAAGCTCAAAGATCTCCTTAAAACACTGTTGTAACTGATTTTTCCAACAAATCCAAACTATTCCTTCTGGTATGTTGGGATTGAGAATGAGTTTGCATTCTCCTAGGCTTGTCTCCTTAATATCCGATCGCAGGGTTTGGGCCTTTCTTATTCTTTTTACCTTGTTTTATTGTAGCAACTCTGTCTTTTCCTGTAGGATTCTTTTTATTTACTATTAGAAATCCCTTCTTAACTGTCACAACTAGAAATCTAGACTCTTTGCTGCAAAAAAAGGACATGTCTGATGTGCAATGAGAAAGTTAGGGGATTTTCTAGCTCTGAGGATGAAAAATAAAATTGACCAACTGCAGTAGTAATGAATAGTGTGCCATATTTTAAAGGAACTAATTTGAAAAAACACTCATCCATGTGACATCTTGGACAACAGACACGTACAGGTGAAAAGACCCCACCTTCGCATGTTGTGACTGTATATTGGGTAATTGCTAATTGTTTTGAATCTTCATTCATCCTTGTAGGACAATCCACGACTTCCAAGTCTCCCTGTGGTGCTTGAAATGATGACAATTAGGGACATGTGGAAGTTCTTGTAGTGCTCAACAAGATTTGTCCTTTTACATTCTTAGATGGATTTGACTTGAATCAACAACTTACCAACTTGGGTAATCATGAAGCATAAATCATGATATGACATATAGCTCAAATGAAAATATTTAAAGATAATGATGTCATCAAACAATCATAAAAACCTGTGTATAATTTCCTCTACCCCCTTTTTACAAGGCTAAGTATCCCTCATTTCTCTCAGCATCATACTAATTTGACCCCCTAATAAGATTTTGAACCCTTAATCAAACTAATGATTAGGATATATAGCTTATCCAAAAATTTTGAAATGTAGAAACTAAGAGATGAGAGATGAGACTTAGTAGAACAAAATAGGTGATAACACCTCCAACCCTAGCATAGAATAAATAGGCATAAAAAACCATAAACCATTTATGGTTTTCCAATTCTACATGATAGAAACCACCAACAAGAAATTTGATAAATGTAGTTTCTTGACATTGATTTGTTGCTGGTGCTTTTCATTTATTCCCCTACCACTAGTCAAGATTTATTCCCTACGATTGCTCTATGTAAGGTTTTCATTGCAAAGCTGCTTGCATCCTGGATGCCACTGAATAATCTTTGGGAGTAAGGTTTTCATTGCAAAGATGCTAACATCCTGGATGCCACTTGAATTTTCCATCAAGTCCAAGGTGTGGAATATCATAGTGTTGTTCGGAAGTACCAGGACCATAGAGAGCCATGGTGCCCTTGATATCAACAAAGTCAACCGATGCTTTACTAAACATGATGGAGAAATGAACTATGGAATGGTCCAAACCTATCAAATGCTCCATCTCATGAAGCGCTACACTCTCAAGATCCACTCCAGACTTATCATCCATCATTTCCATGTCCACCGTCCAAACCTCGGCATTGTCTAGGTGAAATCGCTCATCCTCCGACAAAAATAGATGGACCATTGTGCCAAGAAGGTTGTCGAAGGGCCATCTGTCTAAATGGTCTTCGACCATGATATTGATATTTATATTCATCGCTTCAACTTCATGGATCTCTCAGAAATCCAAGTGAATGACAACGAACCACTTATGGAAGGTGGAAGCCACTGTAGTCTTAATGTGGCTCCTGGACATGATGGACGACTCAGTGAAATTGAAGAAAGAGTAGGTCATATTTACTGTGCTCGGCCATATTTATTTCTTGATGAACTTATATTCTAGGGGCAAATTTATTGTGCTCAGCCAGATTTTGTTCCTAATGAACTTATATTCCATGGGCTCCAGCTGTGAAGGCAATGGGCTGCCATCATGTGGGAGGAGCTACGAAGGCAATGGGCTTCCATTGTAAATAGGTACTATTATTTCTTGTTTGGGGAGGAGCATGTGAATGGATCTGATTTTAACTTCATTCCTTTGACGCCTTGGAACCCGTTTATTGTCCAATGTGGTTGTGTCTAAAAATCCCGTCACAGAAACATTGAGTTTACACTGGTAAAGGTGGAGGGTTGCCTCCAAGAGGTCATCCAACAGATCTGCGGGTGGCCTATGGTGTTGGTCGAGACACGAAAGATATCCAAAAATTTTCAGAATTCTCTTCAAATGCTTTGATACGACGCTGCTCATCCCCCTTCTTGAAGTTTTTCCAGTGCCTGGAATTTTGTGACAAACCGCTGATGACATGTCTTCTTATTCCTTCCGCACCTAGAGATATGTAGAGTGTCTAAGGTAGTTCTCCTGCATCTGGAGATATGTAGAGTGTCTAAGGTAGTTATGTCTAAAACTCCAGTCACAGAAAGATTTAAATTTCTCTCGTAAAGATGGAGGGTTTCCTTCAGGCGATCGTCGAACATGGTTGCGGATCGGTGTTCGCCGAGACGCTAGAAATATTTGCATGTTGCTAGAAATTTTTTCAACTCCTTGATATGACAATGTGTATCTCCTTTCTTAAAATTCCTCAGCTTATTAAATTTTGAAGAAGACGTGGTTAGTAGCTGATAGGGTTTTGACTAGTTCATGGACATGACTCTTTCTTTATTGAACCCATCAACTTTGGAGGCCGCCGCCATGGTTAATAGATGATTCTACTGGTTCATGATTTTGTTATCTGAGGATTCCCCCAGGATCATTAACACTGCCACCACAATAACAAAAACTATCACTCTGGAAATATAAGGTAAGTTGGCCATTAAAATGCTAGAAATTGTTCAACAATGAAATCGTAGAAACGCTAGAAACTATTCAGCAATGAAATCGCAAAAATGCTTGATTCAAAACAAATTCTCTATTCAACAATGAAATCATAAAAAATGATTGATTAAAAAAAAATTCTCCAACCCCGTGTCATAGCTATTTATAACTTCTTTTTATGTAAGTTAAGTTTAGTTTTTTAATGTAATACTTTTATTGATTCACATATGTTTTTCTTTTTTGTAAATAAAAGTGTAGAACCTTGTATTAATGATGGATATATTCTATATAATGACAAGTGTTAGCCACCTGTTCCACCACAAGAGGGAAACCAGAACAGGTGGCTACTTGATGTTCAGAGACTGACACATAATTCTAAGTTCGAGCCTTGCTGGAGCTAAAATATTTGTCCAAAAAATTACAGTATGTCTGCGAAAAAAAAAATATGCAAACCATGTTCTGCCACCTTCTACTAAGGCTAGCTATAGACAGAGCTACCATGCCTAAGACTACACAAACATAGAAATAAAAAAAATGTGATTTCATCTATCTTGTTGTTGTGGTATGCTAGACTAACGACCCTGCAACTAAAATAGACAAAAACCTGAAACTAGGAAACATTAATCCATAGTTGGGCTTGGTTGTCCATGAATTGTGTAGACCGGGGTGAACCGATGGCTACAATTCGGGAAATTGGCATGCGCTAGAGCATTCGTAAGTGCATTGAACAGGATATCCATCTGTTGGCTGAGGATGCTCTGTGAGTGCACCTGTTCATCTTGTTTTTTCCTTATCTTGAAGAGGAGTTCGAGGTGCTCCTCCATGAGACAATTGGCAAAATGTTGTGGTTGATCCTCCTCCTCCTTGCTAGCTTCATTGGCAACACCTGTGGTGATAGCTTTGGTTGTTCCTGCATTGTTCTCTAGCTTCCAGCTTGGAGGAATCTCCTCCTCCACCATGTAGCTTCCATCACCATAG
>JZKD02S2067896.1:860608-875562 GCA_000966675.3 Picea glauca | reverse complement strand
CATAATCTCTACCGTTAGATCTGCGACCTTATAATGAATGGTCCAGATTTACAATGAAATTACAATATACTTTTATAAGGAAATTTTTTCTTCGGGGGCTTCGCCCCTGAACCCCCGCTGGGGGCCCGCTTGCCCCCAGACCCCCCAGCTGGGGGGATGGACCCCCCGGACCTCGCAGAGGGGGTACCCCCCCTCTTCACTCCCCCGCGTGGAAGAGTGTACATACTTCTGGGGTGTAAATACTTCATGAGGTATAAACATGGATGAAAGCAAGGACCTCTGAATCAAGAAGATAATCAGGCTCCATAACCAACAAAGCGAAGGTGGAGATGAGGGGTAGTGAGCATTGGAGGAGGTCGCCTCCAATTTTACCGAAATGGCTCCATGGAACTTGAGAGGAGCTGACTGCGTCCTCTGGGAGGTGTGACGCGGGATGGAAAAATGAGCGATGAGCTCTCTTTTGGAGGGGGTAAGCCTGTTTCCGTGAGAGAGGGTTTTGTTGTTGCGAGCACCTCTCTTGGGCTTTCCACGCTCTCGAGGCATGTTGGGGGGGATGTGGAGGTGGAGAAAGGAAGAAATGGAGGCTGGGAAGAGGTGTAGGGATTGTTGGAGGGAAACAGAGAGACTAAGAGGGGGAATGAAGTGAAGGGAGTCAAGGAGAATACCATTGGTGCATGGAAAAATGTTGCAGAGAACAATGGTTCGTGAATTGTCATGAGAGTCAAGAAGCATAGCATGAAGAGTGCACCAGGGTAGGTAAGGAGTGGAATGAGGTCCCCGATTAAAAGCCTGGTTGCACCTCTTTACCCCATTAAAGATTGAAAATACCACTGCGTCCTCCATTGAAGCCTAAAGTGACCTCTGCGTCCTCCTAGTATGCCCTGCCTGGTTGGTTCGCTCGATGTGAGCCATGGAGGAATAAATGTGCAGTGGTTGGCGGTCGAGGTTAATAACTCCCTCGACCGCCCTTTCTAGTTTTCCTCCATCACTCTCCAGGTGGCACCCCATCCGGGTGATTGATCCGCATATGGTTACTCTATTGTTTTAATGTAATTATATTCTAAGGTAGACCAATAATGTTCCATAAATTAAAGTATTTTAAGTATAAAAAGACTTTGTCTAATTAAAATGATTACGGAAACCATAATAAATTTGAATGTGATATTAATGTTTTGATTCATGTGAGAATGGATTATGATCGATGCTTCAAAATATTTCAATAACTTCACGGGAAGGTCAAAGATTAATGTTCAAATAACTTACAATAGTATCAAAGTAGAAAGATATATTATTCTTGAAATGATCTTGACAATATAAGAGAAAAATAAGAAACTGATTTATATGGAACCCGAGCAAAAATTGAAAAATCAAATACATATTTGCTAAAAGTCTTTTATAAATAAAATGAAAAATCAATTTATGAAATAATAGAGACCATTGAAAATATCTAAACAAATGATTGCGGCTAAAAATTAGGAAATTCTTGGATACACCATCAAAGTGAAATATAAGAACAAAGTTAAAGTTGAGTATAATTATATTGAAGTAATGATTACTAGATATAAGTATTAGGCACTATAATTATATTGAAGTAATGGTTACTTGATTAATATAAAGTCTACACATATAAGGTATTTTAAGGTCGACTAATAATGCTTGGTATACTAACGTCATCAACTCTTCTTTATCATTCGCATTAAGTAATGTAGAAATTTTCTAATATAAATGTAACGATTCTTTTCAGTTATGAAAGTGTTAAAATGTTATGTTTGTTTTGCATATTATGATCCATTTTGAACATAAAAATTATTCAACTATGATCAATAATGTCATACTACCACATAATAACAACAAGGGAATCCAATTCCATTTCGTTGGTTCCCTATAATTATGCATTGTAGAGTATAAAGTATGTAGAAAAATCTAGTTGAAAAAGGATGAAATCACATTCTACATATCCCATCAAAATTCCAAAATGTGATTTTAATTATGAAAGTGGTCCATGTGTTTTTCAAACTTTAAATGCATACCTAGTGTCCTCTTTTTGGCTTTTAAATGTTAAATAAATATTTCGCTAACATTCCACTCACCATCTTTTGAACGGGTAAAGCTGGCAGGGGATATGAATTTGAAGAGAACCATAGCCCCATTCCTTCCTTCGCTTGTTTTCCATTTTCAAACTCTTGCAAATATATATAGTGTAGATAAGAATTCTTCATTTCATGTTTCCTGTTTGGGGAGGAGATTCGGAGGCAATTTATGTACGTAGGTGCAAACAATTCCCTCCAAGCTTTTAAAAATAATATTTATGTACGCACAATGGTGGAAACAATTCCTTCCAAGTTTTTGAAAAATAACATTTATGTATGGACATTCCCTCATATCTAACTGAATTACTTTTTCTTGCCCTCCAACAATTGGTTAAAGCCTTCCCACATTTGGCTAACCAAACCTACCGTCCTAGAAGCAACAGGATCCGGATCCGGATAATCTTTATGTAAGGTTTTCATTGCAAACCTACCTGCGATTGCTCTATGTAAGGTTTTCATTGCAAAGTTGCTCGCATCCTGGATCCCAGGATTACATGGATACGGAATGTTAATCCTCGTACTATCGAACTCTGCAGGTCCCAACGCAGAGCTTCGGCCTGGAATATTAGGAGAATCGCAGCTGGTTGTGTCCAAACTCTTCCCATGGTCACCCGGCCCTGGGCACTCCCCAGACTATAAATAAAGGTCGTGGTCCCTTGACAGAAGAGCACAAGATGATAAATAAACAACCAATATCACTAGGATTCGATCTGGAATGCTTACTTTCTACGTTGTTCTCTTTGGTGATCTTATAATTTGTTGCAGAGAAAATGAGTTTGATGTCACCTCCGATTACAACAGATTACGCCCATCCTTTCTCTTTCTGCTGAACTGGTTTTATAAACAAAAAAATTTAACAAGAACCGGGACGAATTTTGGCGTCCGCCTAAATCGTACGAACCTGGACAACATACCTAGAACATTGGTACGACTCCATTCGAACACCCGCATTCTTTGTGTCATATACTTCGTGTGATGGTTGATATTCACATTATTTGTGATACAGTTAACATAGACACATTCTTTATGTGATGTTCAGTACTCATATTCTTCACTCACATCCTTTGTGTGATGGTAACGATCACAGTCTTTGTGGTACGATCAACACCCACATCCTTTGCGTGATGGTCAACACTCAATATTCATTCTGGAGATATGTCACCCAGCCTTGGACAACAAGCCAGCATCCATCAGCAAGTAGTAAGAGTAGTTTTATGTCCATACATCTCTCACAACAAGGCACGGCTAATCAAATAAGAAACTTTATTTTCAGACATTTAACAATATTTATTTGGATTTTGCTAATTGTGAGGGTTATTTTTTTTATGGACATCACACCTCAATAAATAAATTTTATTAATTATAATACAAATAAGTATTATTAAATATCTTAAATGTAATTAATTGATATAGGTTATGAATAAAGATAACGACTTTACAATCTCTTCACTATTAAATTACAAAATACATTTATTTTCTAATAATGTAATAATATTTATTTACATTTATTTTCTTATGATGTAATAATATTCATTTACATTTTACTTATAAAATGCATTTATTTTCATGTGATACAATAATATTTATTTACACTTAGCTAAAAAATTTAAAATAACAAGAAGTTTATCATGGAAATCGACAATAACAATAGGCCAAGTCCTTATCTATAACTTCATTACTACAAATCAAACCGTTTTTTATACGTCACACAATAAAATCATTTTTTGATGGCATTTTCTTCGGTTTTACACTTTTTTATTTTTTATTGGCGATTTTCGATTTTCTTCGGTCTGTCAATCGTTTAGTTCCCTGATTTCCGAAGTAGTTTCTCGTCAGTTAGCGAAGTATAGCAGGGTGACGAAGTATAGCAGGGTTAGCTGATTTCCCTATTTCCCCCTCTCCAGGCCGGCGATTTCATGATGGTTTGTTTCTCCGGTCGAGATAACTATAGCTAATCCCTCTGAATCCTAGCCCTTCAGCTAACCTCTACACACCCACCTTCCAGATCTTTAGTTGCTATATTTACTATAACCTTGTTGAGAGGCGCTTACTCGATAAATATGCCCTAGCAGCACCTGATAAATTCATCTATACCCGGAATCAAGATCCTACAGGCAGATTTCAGTGTATGTTTGAGGATGAAGAAAGAAAAGGTCGGAGGGCAATTGATCGTAAGCTTTTGGCTGAAATAAAACAATCTTCATTACAAGACTTATCTACACAACTTCTTGCATTGTTAGATACAGTACATGACAAGAAAGTACTGCTGCATGGAGTCCAGCTTCTAGAATCTAATTATAAATGTTTTTTCTTTCCAACATTGTCCAAAACATTTGCCATATGAATTAAGCCGTTGTAAAAATTATTTTTCTTTGATTACACTTTCATTCAAACCAGTTTATAGAATCTAAATATAAATGTTTTTTCTTTTAAACAAACATTGTACAAAACATTTGCCATATAAATTAAGCCGTTGTAAAAAAAAAATTCTGAGAAAAGAATTAAAATTGTGATAAAGTTTAAAAGGGAAAGCATACACTTTATTAATAATTTTTTTATAAATTTTAATTTGGATAAAGTTTGTTTTAATCATAAACGTTAATATCAGGTAAGAAAATTATTTTTATATAATATATTATATAATTTTTTATTTGAAAAGATATATGCAGATTTTAGTTTGCCATAATCAATCATCTTCAATTATTATGACAATAAATTTTTTTTGAAAAAAATTAAAAAAAATAATAAACACTAAGAGACGAAAAGTATTATTTACAATATTCAAAAAGAACTAATACATCATACCATAGTTTATAGTTCAATTGTGTATTTTCAACCATAAGTATCCAAAAACATGCAATAGCAACATTTTGTATCTACAAAGCATTTATCATCATGTATCTATTAATGCAACAAGTTGCACTCCACATTTTGAAGCGTGATTTGGATTTCTATTGAAGGTTTCATTAGTTATATTATATCTTATTCCAAAAGAAATGATAGGGAAGGAAATCCTTGCACATAGGAAAGTAATAAGGTTTACTGACCACATCCATAAAATTGATGATGAAGTTTGAGAAAATTTATAAAAAAATCAAGGGAGGCAAGGGGCTAGATATGATAAACATGCCATAGATCATGGTTGATGGTGGTGGTAGTGGCAACGATGACGTTGGTGGTGATGGTGGTGTATTGGGTGTTGAGCAACCTAAGCAATGAAAACATGGTGAGGTAAAGACAATTCCTAAGTGACATTTGAGACATACATTATGTTAACACCCTTTGTCATCCATTATTAGTGAACCATATGGTTTGAATTCCATATCTTAGTAAAGTGTTTGGCTCCTCCCTTTAAGATGAAAAACTTAAGGGAAAATGTAATACCCCAAACATCATAATCAATATTACCATTGTGAAAATAATATTCATCTTCCTTACCAACATATATAACATCATATCTAAAATATCATTTTCTTTTTTCTTTTTTCTTTTCTTGTTGTTACACAACTTTGCCTAAAGGATGGGATATACTATCTTAACTTTATACACAATTTTTATAGTTATTAAATGTAACAAGGGATTCTACAAAGCCACAAGTCCCTATCTTAAGTTGAGATAATTTGAGAAAAAAAATCTTATCTTTATACAAAATTTTGATAGTTATTAAATGTAACAAGGGATGCTACAAAGCTACAATTCCCTATCTTAAGTCGAGATAATTTGAGAAAAAACATAGTTACTATGGCGTAAAGATGTGTTGTTTATAGAGGAAACAACAAACTACTACTTTTTCAATGTGAGATTGGGGGATATAGTGTTTTGGTTGACTACTTATTTGTATTCTATATACGAAGCACATGGAAGTGAAGAAATAGTGAAGCACACGAAAGTTAAGAATTAGCGAGAGAAGGATTTGAGTGAGGTATTGCAATTGACGAGTTAGTTAGTCTGCACTCTTATTGCAGTACGTAAACTCACTCTAAAGATATACAATTTTGTTTAATTAATAAAGATTTTAACCTTTGACAATTCAATTTTGACCTTAAAAAATGATAATGTTTTAATGTTATTCTCATTTTGTTGAGTATTATTAAGTAAATAAATAAATAATTAAGTACATTACATGATTGTACATGACCATATACATTAACCAATAGTATTACAAATATGTTTAATAACATACTGATTGAATGTATGGAGATAAAAAAGTGATAATTTTATGGTGTTATTCACATATTAAATCCTATGAAGGTATACATACCCTACCCCTTTTGGATTTGAATCTATGACCTATAAGGAAGAAACATATATTCTTAACCATTAAATCCACTCATGTTCTTACACAATAATATTGCATCTACTGACATATCGCATATATCCAATATGTTTAATAACATATTAATTATTAGATATGTAGAAATATAGTAGAAATCAAACAAGTTCATTTATCTTCTAAGTATAATTTTCCATTCAAAATCTAAAGAGATGCTCTCTACCTAGATAAACCATCATTAAAAACATCAATGTTAATGTCGGTTTGGCTAACTTGAGAATGCTTACATCTTGCATACATCTGCATTCACGTCTATCGGCTCTTATGAGACTCATTGGTGATTTCCAATTTGCACGACAAACCATTGGATTCGGTGCTTATAACAAAGGGAATAAAGTAGGGCAGTAGGCAGCTAAGGCGAGAAAACCATCTAGGTGGTTAGCTTAGATGACATTGTTCGAATCCTTTATATAATGTAGATAACCAAAGTGAGATGGAGACATGGACCCACATTAAATTAGGTAATCACATGAATCGATGCATTGAATGGACATATTGATGGTATTTTAAATTTTTTGGAATGCATTCAATGGACATATTGATGGTATTTTAAATTTTTTGGAATTCGAATAGCATAAGAAAACTTCTTGTTAGTTCGTTCCTATTTAGATACTTATTTCCTCTTTGTAGAAAGTATAACCGAGGTTAGTTCAAGTTGAGATGATTCTTCTTAAACCAAAAATTGACTCGTTCAGCCTTGGAGGAACCAAATAACCCTATTGAGTGGTTAGGCCTTGGAGGAACCAAACAACCCTATGGATAGAATGACCAATTATTGTGCCATTTTTTAGGTTCTTGGTTCATCTTAATTACCAACATTGGAGATAAAAAAATAGGAACATTGCTAGTTCAAAATGGGATATGTAAAAAAGGGTTGGAGGAGCTAATTGACATGGGAAAATACTGTGCATATTACATTAAAAAGAGTGAGCCTCACATTTCCACCAAACCAAAACTCTTTAATGTGCTAGTTATGGTTGAAACCATTAAGAAATTGTTCATGCCTATCCCTGACACATAAGTTTGTCGAGCTAGGTGGGGAAGGGCATCATATAAGTATGTTCTTTAATTAAATTTTTGAGAAGATGTAAGCACCTATATCCAATCACTTGTGATAAGCCCTTGATATTAACATAAAGTAAACACACGTGTGCTTGTACACATCTTTATGAATGGTCATTGCTCCAAGTGTGTATTACTCTCTTTTTGTTCCTATTTCTGCTTCTTATACGACTTTCTTGATTGAATCATCCATATCAACAGTGGTGGTTAGATTGACTATTATAGTTTACTAATCTTCAAACCCCAATTATGAGTTTTATTGAAGGGAGGATGAGACAAATTTATTTTAGGGAACTGGGTTTGTGGGTAAAATCCTAGATTTAGAAGTGATTTATGGGGGTTCAAAGGAAAGAGAGCTCTCAATATATGAGGTGGGAAATAAGCTAGGTTTAGGAAAAAATTGAAAGTATTGAGTTACATTCATGAATAAACTCAATTACCGCATAGCCCCGAGCAATATGATAGTTTCATAACTATTTTTCGACTGGCGGGTTCAACTAGAATTGGATATGGGGTGAGTAAAACCTTTCTTGACCATGCCATTGGGGTTGTAGGGTAAATAAATAGCTATCATCCTCTTTGAATTGTAAGTTCTTCTATTAAAAGAAGCCCTAAGTGACATGATAGTTTGGTTAAAGCATACCCTCTACTTACTCCATAGTTGATTATCTCAACCACTAAATACATAAATATAGAATGGGATGAGTGACAGGTTGTAGGTAGAGATAGAAGGAGGAATCCCTTGACCAAGCTTACCTTGGTAGAGATATAAGGAACCATCCCTTGAGCAAGGTTACCTTGGTAGAGATATTTAGAGTGATGCATCCAAACATTATATTAATGGTTTTGGGCATCCTAGATAGGTGCACCTTTGGTTCTTTTCATTAATAATATTTTTAGATTATTTGGTCGCATACATTTGATATCTAGCACATTGTTATCTTTCTTGAAATTTGAAAGATTTGTTTTTGATCTGTTGTGTTGCTTGGTTGATTTATTGTAGTCTAATTTACAAAATCATGTATTTTCTATTTCAACTTCTCATTGTCATTGTACATATTTAAAGTACTGCAAGCACAACAAATACAATCTGTTGAGAGAATGAGATAAGGCAATGCTACTACAACTCTAGATGTAGGTGGAAGGTAAATCCTTACCTTTGTTCTTTACCATTGTGTTTGATAGTGTTTTAAGGTATTAGTTTTTTCACTTGAATAATCTAATCTTCTTATCAAGCTATTTGTGACATCTTTATAAAAGGAAACATACATTTGATATTCTTTTTCTTGAAACATCTATCAATTTAATAGATAGCACACTCCTTCCAAGTTTCAATATTCTTCTTTTTCTTGAAATATTTAGCAATATAATAAATAACATACTCCTTATTTCTATTCTTGTTGTTCTATTTATAGGGTTTCATATTATCTCCCTGGAAGGGTAAGTGCAATGAACCCTCCTTCATAGGAATATGGAACACCTATGAGGGATCTACTAGGCGTATCTTATGGTTCAAGGATTGATGTAGATGTTGGCTTGTTTGGACCCCATGGTGTTGGTTCGATTGGTGGGGCTACTGGGGGAAGAGGGATTGAGGATATAATGTATGGATAGGGGGAACATCATTCGGGCTATGGTGTTAGCTTGCTACTTAGACGATATTATAGCTCTAGCAAAAGACATATTGGTGGTTCTTTTCAATTTCCTTCTGGAAGACTCTATTTTTGTAGACATTTTCTCATATCCTCCCATTGATGGGATTGTTTTCTTAGTCTCTTCTTTAATTTCATCCTTAGTTTTGTCATGGTTTTGACACAAGACTCTTAAAACAGACTATAGATTTCATAGATTTTGAATAAATGTTGCTATTTTTCTTATACTTTCCTGGATTATATAATTAAAGAGTAGACTTAGATTGTATTTGCCTAAAGAGTGCAATGATGTCATCTTCAACATGGAATAACACTTTTTTTCTAGTAATTTGGTAGAATACCTAGACATTTCATTTGAATAAATTTGTCTAATGATACATTCTATCTAATCGTATACTTGTAAAACTACACATAACAAATGGAATGTTAGCAACATTGAGGAAAATGCGTCATATACAAGAAAACTTGAATACAATAGTTAAGCTTGTCAAATTCCAAGAAAGAGTTGTACCTTCAGAGATGGTGCCAAGGAAGTTGCATCAAATGAGGCATTCTCTTGATATGCATTCCTCTATATCAACTAGAAAATGCTACATCAATAGTACCCTAAATTCTCATAGCAAAGAGATATTTGTGCAATATATTTCGGTCAGTTTCTATGCTTTCCTTTTGTGAAAAAGGTCTATATCCTTCATTTCCATCCCACTGGACAAATTTCAAACTAGTGTCTTATATCAATGGGGAGGGGAATTTCTCCATTGATTTCTAGGCATAGGGAAGTCACCCACATGAATTGGAGAAGGTCGGTAAAACTAAGGCATTTCAAATGGTGAAGCGAGTTGTACTCTTGACTTGATATATTCTTTGTTTGTTTTGCAAATATGTGTTGCATTTTTTGTAGAAGTACAAATGTAGAGTAACAATAGCAACTACTAAAGTCATGTCATAGAGTAATAATAAAAATTTTGAAGCCATTTCCATGTCGAAGGATGATATTTAGCATTTGTCTAAATGTCTATATGAAGCCATTGTCATGCATAATGATGAGATTTAACATATGTCCAAAGATCTATGCATCTAGATATGGGTAGTGAACATTTTAGAGTGTTGAAAGGAAGTAGAGGTGTAGAATACACTTCCTACATTAATCCATGAGATAAGAATGTGAAGAAACTTAAAATGTAATAGTTTCAAAGATATGAAATAGAGAAAAAAACATTAACAACATGATCTCGTGGGGAAATCCCTTTCGAGAGAAAAAACCCACACTTTAAGTCCCACCCAATGTATTATTTAGCAACTAAATGGTTACAATACATAGTCTTTGTGATCTCAACAAGAGTGTTCAACAATATCATAAGGATTCTAGAGAAATTTTTGCAGAATAATAGTAAGTTAAAACTTACACTTTGTTTTCCTCCTATTAGGGATAAAAGTTGTTCCTAGACAATAATCCTAGAACACCTTGTTTCAAAATGTTGAATAAGGATTTAGATTTTAAAATGTTTGAGAGTGGTAGGATCAAAGACAAAGTCTTGTGATTAGGTTCTTTGTGCCATCATTCTATGTGCAGTAGATCAGATTAATAAAACCTAGATCAGAAAAATGAGATAGTAGGATGTGATGAAGAAATATGAGAAACAAAACTGTAAAATAATAAAAAAACATCTTGTTCTTCAATATGTCTAACAATAGAGGAATAATTCAACATTCAAAAAACCTTTCTAAAAATGAATTAAAGACTCAAATAGATTTGTGGAAAAATTTATAGCATACCCTACACAATAACCTTCTCAACACAGAAAATCCGTACGTATACTCGATAGCATCATAGCCTATTTGAGAAAAGGAACAAGAAAAGATGATTTACACAGAATTAAAGAAAAAACTGTCCATTGGCTTTATTTGCAGTTGGTGTCTTTACATAGAGGTCTGGTGAACAAAAATATTTTTAAAATAATATATCAAGTTTCCATCCCCAACTCTCCCTTAGTCCCTCAGACCAAATCCTCTCTCCCCTTACATATGATTTTCTAAGAGCTTTATAGATCTATGAGATAGCAACTATATCCTCAAATCTTGGATATTATCTACTCAAAATAGACATAGATGACACCTCCTAGGGTCAAATTTTCACTTATTCATATCAACAAGATTACAAAAAATCTGGAAAATCAGTCACATACCTAAAATATAGTGTTTGACATTTATAACATTAAATACATTCAAATCAAATCAAATCTTTGAGGATATTTAGAAAAAATACCCTCCTTTAACATCCATGTGTCTTCCTGACTTGACTCCTCATCTTGGCACTTGTGTAATCAAACTAAGGATAATTTTCTCATTTCATAGCATATGGCAAATTTATGAAAAATGAGCTGTAAATATCTACTTGTATCTCCCAAACCATGACACCTGTGTAAAAACTGAGGGAGGTTTTTGTATATGAGCTTGTTCCGGAGAAAACAGTCGTTTTTTTTTCAAAATAGCTTTCCATCATATCGTAATATGTGCGCAAATAAGATGGCTAAAATAGGAAAATTCTTGTATTTTCAAATCTGAAAAATGAGTTGTAAAGATCTGCTTGTATCTCCAAAACCATGACACCTGTGTAAAAAATGAGGGAAATTTTTTTGAGATTAGTTCGTTCTTCAGAAAAAATTCTTTCAGTTTTTCAAAATACCTCTCCAAATGGTTAGGGTTTGAGTTTGAAATTGACTGCAAAACAAATCATTTCGAGAAAATCCCTTGTGTTCTATGTGGAGAGCTGTGGGAACTTCCTGTAGCGACATACAAAAAACTAGTTTTGCATGTTTTCAACTCCTTTCCTTTCCCAGGTTACAACTGATCATAACAAAAAGAGGAATGACACCTTATATACAAGAAACAAAAAATGTTTCTTTCGTTATCCATCATTTTCAGTCATAGTTTAGGATTTGCATTGGAGGTGGAATTCTTAAGATGAAAGATCTCCTTGAAAAACTAATGTAACTACTTCTTCCAGTAGATCCAAACTATTCCTTCTTGTCTGTTGGGATTGAGAATGAGTTTTCATTCTCATGGGCTTATCTCCTTAAGATCCGGTCATAGGGTTTAGGCCTTTCTTAGTCTTTTTACCTTGTTTTCTTGTAGATACTTTGTCTTTTCTTGTAGGATTCTTTTTTATTTACTGTCAGACCTCCCTTCTTAACTGTCACAACCAGACAGCTAGACTCTTTGCTGCAAAAAAATGATATTTCTGTTGTGCAATGATAAATATAGAGCACTTGTTGGCTATGTGGATGAAAATTAAAATTGACCAGCTGCAGTAGTAACGAATAATTCACCATATTTTAAAGGAAATGATTTGAAAAATCCCCATCCGCGTGACATCTTGGACAAAAGACACGTACATGTGAAAATACCCCACCTTCACATGTTGTGACTGTCTATTGGGTAATTGCTAACTGTTTTGAATCTTAATTCATCCTTGTAGGACAATCCACGACTTCCAAGTCTCCCAATGGTGCTCGAAATGATCACAATTAGGGACATGTGGAAGTTCCTGCAACACTCAGCAAGATTTGTCCTTTTACATTCTTAGATGGATTTGACTTGAATCAACAACTTACTTACTTGGGTAATCATGAAGCATAAATCATGATATGACATATAACTCAAATGAAAATATTTAAAGCTAAATATGCCATCAAACAATCATACAAACATGTGTATAATTTCCTCTATCCCCTTTTTACAAGGCTAAGTACCCCTCATTTCTCTCAACATAATACTAATTTTACCCCCTAATAACATTTTGAACCCTTAATCAAACTAATGATTAGGATTTATAGCTTATACAAAATTTTTGAAATGTAGAAACTAAGAGATGAGAGATGAGACTTAGCAGAACAAAATATGTGATAACAATGGCTCCATGGGGGATGGAGTTCTCCCTATGGAACTCCAAGAACTTGTATACTTCTACCTTACTCATTGGGATATGGAGTTATTCACCACCTTCCAAACCTCTACAACTTATTCAAATTCTAAAAACACCCTGTTGAAAAAAATATATACTGTTGCATACTGTAGTCTACCAATAATGTACAAACTAAAGCAAACCAAATGCTTGGAAATATAACTTATTCATCATATCCCCTACTCTACTCTAACCAACTCTCAAATTTTCTTAAGTAAAAAAAAAATTCCATAGGAACCATGAAAGTAGCTTCACAACTGATAGAATCACATGTATACCATTGATTAATGAATAACAATAGAGATATAACAACAGTCATAAATTCTTTGGAAAACCATACTCACCTTCAAATGCCAGTGATATGATGAAATCTAAAATCTTCAAAGAATTAAAAAAATAAGACTTCAACATTAGTGCTACTGGGTCTTCAAAACCAAGATCAAAAACCTGTTGATCCGGATGAGATGACTGCCACTGCATGAATTCTCATTTGTTGAGAAAAATGTAACCTCCTTATTCCTTCAACAACAAAACCCCTTTCCCATGAAAATCAGGTGAAAAAATATTTCTTTGATCACGCAGTACAAATCCCCGACCAAAACTTGAAAATATATAATCCTAGAGATCATCATAAACAAACAAAGACTGTTGATTTCCAGTATGAACAGTCAGACGCCTTGGAGAAACAATTGTTTCCTTAACAAAATAATCATGTGACACTTCAATAGTAGGATTAAAAGGGTTCCTACTATGTGTGTCATAAGAGAACACAGATACTTTGTGTGATGGTTGATATTCACATTATTTGTGATACAATTAACACAGACCCATTCTTTATGTGATGTTCAATACTCATATAATTCACTCACATCCTTTGTGTGATCGTAATGGTCACAGTCTTTGTGGTACGATCAACACTAACATCCTTTGCGTGATGGTCGACACTAAATATTCTTTGTGGAACGATCTACATTCACTGTGGAGATATGTCACCCACTAGCCTTTGGAAACAAACCAACATCCATCCACAAGTAGTAAGAGTAGTTTTATGTCCATACATCCATCTCAACAACGCACGACTAATCAAATAAGAAAAATTATTTTCAGACATTTAACAATAGTTATTTGCATTTTGCTAATTGATCAGTGTGAGGATTAGTTCTATTTGTTTTTTTTCAAATTTTATGGATATCACACCTCAAATCCTTAGAACCATCATTTCATTTTTAAATCCAATAGGATCCCTTATGATACCTTTGTATATGACAACAACAACTTGGAGGAAGTGACTTCATACAAATATCTTGGAATTGATATTCACCACAAGCTCAATTGGAATTATAGCATTGAGAAAAGGATTATTGGGGGATGATAAGATTATTATGAGCTTGAAAACAATTGTAAATCAACTGATATTTGGAGTTGGGATAAGAAGAAACTCCTCGTTGAGAGTCTTGTTACACCTATTATTCTTTATGGATGTGAAGTACGGGGTTGTATTATCTCTTGTGAATCCTAGAGAAAGATAGAAAAAATACAAAAGAATTTTATAACCTATAATCTTAAAATTAAAGGAAATACACCCTATCCCATCCTCCTCTTAGAAAAAATCCTCTCCCCCATTGAGAGGATGGACATGAATAGATACCTAATGTATAAGAACAAGTTAAACAACATGGAAGACAAGAGGCTTCCTAAAATTGCTTCAAAATCGAGTCATGAAAGACACCATTTTGCGGAATAAAGATACTATTAAAAAAAACGTCAAATCAAAATTTAAGGAGAAAATGTGGTGTGATAAAGAGTTAGAGGAAAAAAGAAAATTAAGGTATTATAAGGATGTAATCAACCCT
>JZKD02S2067896.1:828480-860558 GCA_000966675.3 Picea glauca | reverse complement strand
AATCAACCCTAATCTAGAAGATCAAAATTATCTATCTGTTTTTCCAAGTGTAAAGAAAAAAATAAGCATTGTTAAGATAAGAACAAATTCTCACGAGCTCCATAGTGAAATTGGGTATTGGTTAGTTCCTAAAACACCATGGGATGAAAGAGTGTGTCACTTTTGTGACAATAACAAGGTTGAATATGAATAACACTTTCTCTTAGATTGTCCAGCCTATACCCATATTATATCTCATTTTCAAAATATTTGTCACACTACCAACCTTTCTAACCTCATAACTCAACAAAAGTATGGTGATCTTGGAAAGCTTCTCTTAATGCTTTTTGAGCACAGAAACCAAATTCTAAAGAATCACAAGTAATCACTTACCCTCTTAAGGTCCGATAGACCAATTCGGTCTTAGTGGACGTTAGTCATCATCATCATTTAAAAAGAAAGAATAAATCAGTTTTACTAATTATAATGCAAATAAATATTATTAAATATCTTAAATGTAATTAATTAATATATGTTATGAATAAGGATAACGACTTTACAATCTCTTCACTATTAAATTACAAAATGCATTTATTTTTTATAATAATGTAATAATATTTATTTACATTTATTTTCTTATAATGTAATAATATTCATTTAGACTTTACTTATAAAATGCATTTATTTTCATATGATGCAATACTATTTATTTAAACTTAGCTTAAAAAAATAAAAATAATGACAATTTTATCATGGAAATCGTCAATAAAATTAGGCTAAGCCCTTATCTATACCTTCATTAATACAAATCAAACCGTTTTTTATACGTCACACAATAAAAATCATTTTTTGATGGCGATTTTCTTCGGGCTTACACTTTCTTTTTTATGGCGATTTTCGATTTTCTTCGGTTTTACGCTTTCATTCAAACCAGCTTCTAGAATCTAAATATAAATGTTTTTTCTTTCCAACATTGTCCAAAACATTTTCCATATGAATTAAGCCATTGTAAAAATTCTTTTTCTACGAAAAGAATTAAAATTGTGATAGAGTTTCAAAATGAAAGCAAACACTTTATCAATAATTTTTTTATAAATTTTATTTTGTACAAAGTTTGTTTTAATCATAAATGTTGTGACAATATTAGGTAAGAAAATCATTTTTATACAACATGTTGTATAATTTTTTAATTGAGAAGATATATGTGGATTTTTTTTCACGTGTTTCATTGTTATTTTATTATGAATCAAGTGAAACTTTCAAATACATATGGATCATAAGTTCAATGATATCATCATAATACAAAAAAAAACTATAATCAGTTTTATTTCTATCCTTGATTCCTTCATACTGTGAAATGACTACATAATACATATTATGATAATTACAAAATCATAACAAAAAAATTTCCAGCTATAGAGCTATGTCTTTAAAATATGTAGTATTTATCTGTTGTGACTACATCTCCTTCTATAGTTTCTTCATAAAAGAGCCATCCAATAGGTTGCTTCAAAGACTTCTTTGATAAATTGTTTTCTTTTGAATTGAATTTCCTATGAACATGCATAAATTTGATTGAATCAAAATTGTCTTTTAATCTCCTGATCTTGTCCTTCCAGGAATTTAGATATAGCTCGTTCAAATTGGATTTTGAATTTTGAGTCTCCAACTACCATCGAATTTTTAATGGATAATCTAGAAGTAAAAATTAAAAGACCCCATAAACCCAATAATTTTGCTTTCATTTGTTTCCATTGCCTCTAGCAAAGTGTGTTATGAAATAGTGGTTTCTAGTTATTTTCAAGAAAATAATTCCAATGCCAAAGAAATCGTCAATAGCTGTGCCATCAAAGAAACCTATTGGAGTATCATCAAAGAAAACTGGACTGAGAATATATTCAAAATTGTCATCTTCAGAAATACCAGTGTGTTCTTTGATTGATGGGAGGATTTTAGTTACTTTCCTGGACTCCCGTCTGTTCCAATTCTCAAATAAGATTTTATTTCTGTATTTCCAAATGCCCCAAATCACCAAAAATGGAATATACCTCATTTTTGGGTATTGAATAAACCAGAGCTTCAAATTTTCATCTATAGAGGAACAACTCCAAGATTCTGACATCTTTAGATAATTCATAACATGTTTCCAAATATTTTGAGTTGTATTACAATCCACAAAGAGATGAGTGGTCATCTCTTCATCTATGACACAAAGATTGCAAACCGATGGTCAAATACCTCCTCTCTTCCTAAAATTCACACTAGTAAGTATACAATCCTTCAACCACAACCACATAAATCATACAATTTTATCTGGGATGTTTACTTTCCAGATAACTTTATACCACCATCTATTTTCATCCAATATATTTAAGAAAGTAATGGATTGATAGGCTAAATTTGTAGTTACTTCACTCGTTGCTCTGTTCCAAGACCATACAATCTCGTCCCTTGTGTTATTTAGTGAGATACCACTGCTACTTAACATTGTAAGATAGTCATTCCACTCTGTCAACATCTCTCATGTTAGTCCAAGCTGATTGGCCTCGTACCAACTATCATTTGTTCTAGAATCATTTGGGAAGGCCGCCTACACTAAGGAGAAAACATTTAATTTGTTTAAACGTTGGATTAAAGGACCTAAGAGTTTATAAGAAGAATTACATATGATAAAGGGATCACACCCAAGTATAACCCGATTACCACAACTAATCGACCAGGCCAACCATCTTTTAAAGATGGGGAACGAAAACATGAAATTATTCCAGATGATAGATGCTACCGGGAACTTGCGCTCCTCTCTGTGCAGCCAAGAAATTAAATCTAAAAGTTTTAAATATTTCTTATTTATAATCAAATTCTATAGTCCTTTTCCAAATAATCCTCTCCAACAAGACTTAGCAGCCAAGGACTAGGAAAACCAATAAATATTTTTAATGCCCCATCCACCCATTTCTTTTGGTCTAGCAATATTTTTCCATTTTGTTAAGTGGAACCCTGCACTTTTTGTTTTCTCATTTCCAAATGAAATTAGAAATAAGGAGTTTTATTCTGTGTAGAATGGATGAAGGAATATTAACAAGACCAAGCCAATAAACGTGAATACTTTGTAGAACACATTTAGCTAGAATAAGCCTACCTCCCAAGGAGAGCCAGCGGAAAGTCCAATTTCCAATCCTCTTTTAAACCTTTTGTATCATCCAGTTCCAATCAACCACCTTGTAGTTGTTTGGTTTTAAGTAAAACCTAAGTATTTCATACCTTGATCAATGCAAACAAATTGTGTATTGAAGGCTGCCTTCAATCTTTGCTCCAAACTATGATCAATATTTTTTGCAAGGAAGCATGACTTCTGACAATTTACATCCATCCCAAATGCTTGACATAAATTAGATAATAGAGTTTTAAAAACCATCTAGTCCTCATATTTTCCAGTGCCTAGAATGAGTACATCATCAACAAAGAAAAGATGTGAGATTAAATTCCCAACAACAACTTTAAGTCCTTGAAATGACCCTATTTCCACAGCCCGCTTCAATAATATTCTTAAACACTCGACAACCAAAAGGAACAATAAAGGGGAAAGAGGACAACATTGTCGTAAACCCCGATGGCTCTTGAAGAAATCAATTGGAGCTCTGTTTACGAGAACTTCCATATTAATAGATGTAATACAGGCCATGATCTAATGTGTAACCTCCTAATTTAGACCAATCTGAAAAAGTAGTAACCGAAGAAATTTCCAACTCACTTTATCATATGCCTTCTTTAAGTCCAACTTCAAAATAACTATGCTTAGTTTTTTAATCTTGGCAGTGTGTAAGAATTCCTAAGTAATTCCCATAGCATCAAATATCAATCTATCCTTATGAAATTCAAATTGTTCGAAGGAAATACTTGAATCCAATTTGTCTTTTATCCAGGAATCAATGATTTTAGAAATCACTTTATAAACAAAGTTACAAAGGGAAATAGGCCAAAAATCATTAAAAGTTTCTGGCTTGCTCACTTTGGGAATAAGAGAGAAAAAGGTAGCATTAAATGATCTCGAAATATGTCCCGTGCATCTAGATTCCTCAACAACTTTATGAAAATCCTCTCCCATAATGTCGAAAAATTCCTAAAAAGGTTCATGCGTCCAACTATCAGGTCCGTGGCCTTTTTCTTTCGGCATTTTACAGACTATTTCTTTTACTTCCTTGATAGTGACATATTTACCAATCTCTTCATTCTCAACATCATTAAAGAATATGGGCACTTCCTTGAGAACATTGATTTGGTTACAAGTGTCTTCTGAATCAATCGTGCTATACTGAGCTTTAAAATGATTATAAGCAGTCTCCTTAATCTCATTTTATGAGGATTTGAGATTCCCTTCATCATCAACTATATCCCATAAAGTATTTTGACATCTTCTTTGAGAGGCATATTTATGAAATATTTTAGTGTTTTTGTCCCCCTTCACATTCCAAATTGCTCGATTCCTGAGCCTCCTGGTGGATTCTTTTGTTGAAAGAATTAAATCTTTCCTTTGTTTGAGAGATCTCAGTAGATCCAAATCTTCATGCATGAAGACCTGTGAGGGACAATTCTCAAAGATTTTTTACATTTTTTGTTCGATGTTATATAGATATGTGTGTATTTGAAACTTTTTGATTGTCTACCAATGAATTACAACTTTCTTTAGATGCTTCAACCTTAAACACATAAGGTGGATTGAAGAAATATCTGAACAACTTCTCACATCTTGCCAAGTGTCTCTAACAATAGAAGTGAAACCTATATCTGATATCTAGGAGTTGTTGAATTTAAAAGGAGGGGCAAATTTATGAGATGTCTTCTCAAATTGTAAGCAAACTAGATTATGATCACAAATGGAGGAATTAATGATCCAGGACCGAATTTTTTTATGATTTCCAAGTATATTTTCATTGATAAGATACCGGTCTAACCTTTTCGAGATACAAACTGACCCAACTCTACCATTCCTCCATGTTGGTGCTAGTTGGGCTGGTTGGACATCCACTAATCATGTAGTAGTGATTAGATTTGAAAAGTAATCTGCAAGAGGATCACTCCTAGCCAAATTCCCCCACACCTCCCTAGTGGAGAGAGTGAAATTAAGATCTCCACCTACTATAATTCCATGTTCGCTCAGTAACACAGAATCTAAAATATGTTTCCATAAAAATTCCCTTTCTTTATAAGGATCGTAACAATTGAGTTTCACCTGATCCATTGAGTGTTTTAATCTTCCTTCTAGAAAAATACTTGCAGTAGTGCCAAAATAAAATAACTCAGTATAATCTAAGTTCCATCCAGATAATAAACGACCTGAACACCCATTTGGGTCCAGTGAAATAACATTCCAAGTCATAAAACATTGTATAATGCAATGTTTCTCCTTTTCACCATCCACCAAGGTCTCTTGCAAAACAACAATGATGGGCTTTACCTGTTTCAAAAGTAATTTGAGGGAATCTAATTTAGTGGGTCCCCCAAAACCAAGAAGGTTGAAGGAGAAAATAATCATAAAGGAACAAATGGGGTCAGTTGGCATGCTCTAAGGGCCGAGGATGAAATCCTATCAGAGTTAGGAATCAAGGAAACAATAAGAGAAGGATCCGGTGAAGAGTCTGAATGAATAATAACAGTGGTTAAGGCCTCAGATCTTGTCATACCACCATCAATTTCCCTGGGAGGTTTCTTAGGGAGGCGTGGTCTAGGATTTTTGCGTAAAGTCACATTTGAGCGATCTGCAAGAGAGGGTACATAAAAATTGAAAATATGGAGTAGTGTGGGTGATAAGGCCACAATCAACTTGATCTTAGGGAAATGTGAGTCATGAAGGAAATTATCTCCATTCATAGGGCCATCTAGACAAAAAGGATTAGTACTTTCTTCGACTCATGGGGAAGAAAGAGAATCCAAAATCACTAAAGTATAGGTAGGTGGTCCTTTCCCACATAGGATAGAATTTTAGAACCAACAAGACCAGAAGGATCATCAACAGACAAAACACAGTCAAGGGGAGGAAGAGGTTGTGTGTCATGGGGGGAGCACCGAGGAAAACAACCAATACCCAACCCTTCAGTAACTAATCCAGGGAGAAAACCCGAATCATCCACCTTTTTCAAAAGGAGATCCCAAAAATCTCATGAACCCATATTTCATTGTCCTTTAAATAATTAAACTCATCGAGGAGAGTTTATCAAAAAAAGAGGGGGAAAAAACTACATCTTACCAATGAAGGATTCATGGTCGAAATTATTTGTTCTAAAGCTTCCATCTAGGACAGTAGGTATCTTTGGTTTCTCTATGTTGGCTTTACGCTCTCGGGAGTTCGGAAAAAAATCCTTGATATGTCCTGGTTTCCAATAGGAGTGACATCAAAAGGGCTCCTGCTAGTAGTCAACCAGTTGACAAAGAAGTGTGTCTCCAATAGTAATATCGATAACATCTAGTAACCCGCTATCAAGATCCATTTCGACCAGAACCCAAGCGAGTTGCTTATTATTCCAGTGGAGGGAGTGCTCATTGAAATATATAAACTTCCGGACTGTGTTGGAAACAACTTCAAATTTTTTTACAGACCAAAAGTCAATTGGGAAATCTGGCAACAACATCCATAAAAATATTTTTTTGAAACTCTTAGATAGGGGGTTGAAACCGGGGTACCATCTTTTTAGCATTAAGATACCTCTACCAACTATCCTATGAGAGTTCAGAATTATCAATAAATCTCCTTTAGAAAGAAAATGAAAAACCATCCAGTGATTGGAGAGGAGACTAAATCGTTAGGCTTCCAAAAAACTAACATTCAATCCAATAGTTGGACTTTAGTCATTCTAGTGTAGTAAAATTTACCTACAAGTTTTTTTTCCAATAAGCTGGTATCTCTATCCATAATGATAGCCTTCCTGAGGACGCAACCTGATTTGGGCTCCCTAACTTTCTAGCTCTTCAGCTTACAATGATATCGCGCAAGACTACCAGTAACTTTGTTGTGTTTGACACCTCCTATTATTTGTGAATGATTTTTCACATGAAGGGTCTTTGCAATAGAGCTTGGGTAAGATTTTTCAATGGTTTTAGAAAGTAACAATGGTTGTCTTCTCGAGGGAGGTTCCCCATGTGCCAACCCTCCCCAAGTCTTGTGAAAGTCACATTATTTGGGTCAGGTGCCTTTCCACGTTATGGATCGAAGGCCAGCTGGTGAGAACATGCCAAAGGGAGTGACCTATTCTTAGCACCTATAGTTTTCCCTTCTGAAGACTGACGCAAGAACTCGTACATAAGTTTGTAGGTGTCATCTTCTAGGAAAAGGCCTTCACTGGCCCACAGTCCATCTTCATCAACCCATGCGAGATCCACTGGATCTGACATTTAGCCACAAAAACACTTAGTTGCATCTACCTAGGTCTAGTTTACAAGCCAGGGCCATCACTACATTCAACGTAGACTACAGAAAAATCTACACAAACTAAGAATAACTACAGAAACCCTAACCCGATTCATCTTGTGAAAACTCTCCAAGATATTCACCAAACTCCATCGTCCAAAGAAATTGATATTATGTTAAGATATACGTGGATTTTAGTTTACCATCATCAATCATTTTCAATTATTATGACAATAAATTACTTTATAAAAATATTAAAAAATTTAATAAACACTAAGATAAGAAAAGTATTATTTTCAATATTCAAAGAGAACTAATACATCATACCATAGTTCATAGCTCAATTTTGTATTTTCAACCATAAGTATCCAAAAATATGGAATATCAACATTTTGTGTTTGCAAAGGATCTATCATCATGCATCTATTAATGCAACAAGTTGCACTTCACATTTTGAAGTGTGACTTGGATTTCTATTGAAGGTTTCATTAGCTATATTAGGTTTTATTCCCAAAGAAATGATAGGGAAGGAAATCCTTGCACATAGGAAAGTAATAAGGTTTATTGACCACATCCATAAAATTGATGATGAAGTTTGAGAAAATTTACAAAAACTTCAAGGGAGGCAAGGGGCTAGATATGATCAACATGCTCCAGACCATCAATTTTACATAGGACAAATAATCTAGACTCAACTTCAAAATAAGTACTTTACAGACAAAGACAATAATATCAATATGCTCAAGTATGGTGGTGGTGGAAATGGAAACCACAATGTTGGTGGTGGTGGTAGTGGAAACAATGACGTTGGTGTTGGTGGTGGTGTATTGGGTGTTGAGGAACATAAGCAATGGAAACATGGTGAGGTAAAGACAATTCCAAAGTGACATTTGAGACATACATGATGTTAACACCCTTTCTCATCCATTATTAGTGAACCATATGGTTTGACTTTCATATCTTAGTAAATTGTTTGGCTCATCCCTTTAAGATGAAAAACTTAAGGGAAAATGTCATATTCCAAACATCATAATCAATATTACCATTGTGAAAATAATATTCATCTTCTTTACCAACATATATAACATCATATCTAAAATATCATTTTCTTTCTTTTTTTTGTTTTCTTGTTGTTACACAACTTTGCCTAAAAGACTGGATATACTATATTAACTTTACACACAATTTTTACAATTACTAAATGTAACAAGGGATGCTACAAAGACGCAAGTCCCTATCTTAAGTCAAGATAATTTGAGAAAAAATATCTTATTTTTATACATAATTTTTATAGTTACTAAATGTAACAAGGGATGCTACAAAGCCACAAGTCCCTATCTTAAGTTGAGATAATTTGAGAAAAAACATAGTTATTATGGCGTAAAGATTCATTGCTTATAGAGAAAACAAAAAACAACTTCTTTTTCAATGTGAGAGGTGGGGATATAGTGTTTTGGTTGATTACTTATTTGTAATCTATATACGAAGCAAATGGAAGTGAAGAATTAGTGAAGCACATGAAAGTTAATAATTAACAAGGGAAGGATTTGAGTGAGGTATTGGAATTGATGGGTTAGTTAGTTTGCACTCTTATTTCACTACGTAAACCCACTCTAAAAATATACAATTTTTCTTAATTAATAAGATTTTTGACCTTTGACAATTAAATTTTGACCTTAAAAACTGATAACTTTCTAATTTTATTCTCATTTTGTTGAGTATTATTATCATATTGACTTTCAACAAAGTAAAATAATAAATAAATAAGTACATTACATGATTGTACATGACTATATACATTAACCAATAGTATTACATCTATGTGTATATTGCACATAAATCTATGAAGGTATACATACCCTACCCCCTTTGGATTTGAACCTGTGACCTCCAAGGAAGAAACACATCTTCTTAAATATTAAACCCACTGATATTCTTACACAATAATATTACATCTACTTACATATCGCATGTGCAATATGTTTAACAACATATTAATTAGATGTAAAGAGATATGGTAGAAATCAAACAACTTCATTTATCTTCTAAGTATAATTTTTCATTCAAAATCTAAACAGATGCTCTCCGCCAAGATAAACAATCATTAAAAATATCAATGTTAGTGTCGGTTTGGCTAACTTGAGAATGCTTACATCTTGCATACATCTGCATTCACATATATCGACTCTTATGAGACTCATTGATTTTTCCAATTTGCATGAAAAACCATTGGATTTGGTGCTTATAAATAAGGGAATAAAGTATGGTGGTAGGCAACTAAGGTGAGAAAACCATCGAGGTGGTTAAATTATATGACATTGTTCGAATCCTTTATATAATGTACATAACCAAGGTGAGATGGAGACATGGACCCACATTAAATAAGGTAATCACATGAATCGATGCATTCAATGGACATATTGATCGTATTTTAACTTTTTTGGAATTCAAATAGCATAAGAAAACTTCTTGTTAGTTTTTTCCTATTTAGATACTTATTTCCTCTTTGTAGAAAGTATAACGAAGGTTAGTTCAGGTTGAGATGATTCTTTTGAAACCAAAAATTGTCTGATTCAACCTTGGAGGAACCAAACAACCCTATTGAAATGTTCGACCTTGGAGGAGCCAAACAAACCTATGGATACACTGACCGATCACTGCGCCATTCTTTAGGTTCTTGGTTCATCTTAATTACCAACATTGGAGATAAAAAATAGGAGCATTGCTAGTTCAAAATGGGATATGTAAAAAAGGGTTGTGTTGATGATTAAAATTGTCAACGAAGTTTTTCCTGCAAAGTGTTTCTAAAGCCCATTATTATAAAAACTAAATAATACTAGTAGGTGGTGTTAGCACATATCCTTGTACGGGGGATGTTTTCCTTGGATTTGGTCTCTAGATGACAAAATGCAAAGAAAGGGGCTTAAAAACCTAGGTTATGGCTTTATCCTAAGTCCTTCAGGGTTGATGTGATGGTTTTGCGCAATGTGTTATGGGGCACATAGATCTGAGCGGTTGATCTGCCTGTCTCCCCTACAATCATCCAACGAAGCTCCAGGCGACAAAGGAGAGGCCTCCATGTCTTCCAGGTGCCAAGTGGGCTTGCGTCTATCTAGATCCTGATGAAGTAGTTATGAAATCTAGGGAGGTGGTTGAAGCATCGTCTCCCCCATAAATACAAAACATGCAGAGAGCGGCCGTAAAGGAATATTGTCGATCTAAAGCTTCCTTATGGAAAAATTTTCCTGTAAAGCACATAACTGCATCTAGCTCGCATCTGACATGAGGAGGCCTACATAATCTAACAAATCAGACGCTGAATGAAAACATTAATGCATTGGTTCTATCACACTCCTAGTGGTTGCAGCATATATGAGTATATATAGGAAGTTTTAGTATTTTGTTGGGGCTAGTTGCGCTAGGATCCTGTATTATAAAGTTTTAATGAAGCTCTGGTTCTTCTGGTTATGTATCTGTATTTGAGACTTCTTGTTTAAGGAAATTCATCTTCCTTTCCATTTCTCTGTAACAACTTTTTTATAACACTCAGGCATGGATGATCCATTCGAGGGTAGTTATGTTGTTGTGATGTAGGTTTGATTAGAGTGGCATAACGACCATTTTTAATCAGTTTTCTGTGTTGTCTTTTCCCTCTTACATTGGATGGCTCGGGCATGGAAGATCCAGTCGAAATGTTGCATTTGCAAGGTGATGAAGGGTTGATCATCCTACTACTGTAACTGTGTTTCTTGCACCATATTTTAGTGTCTAGAGCTTGATCTCAAAATTTCTCTTGAGTATTGTGTTTTTCCTCTTCGAGCTGCTAGAAGGCCTGATTCCCATAGTAGTATCGTTCATCCTTATTGCTAAGTCTTCCCTCTTCTCATACTTAATCTCAACTTACTGACTGAAGTTGAATCCAAACCTCACCTATTTGTGTGTTCCAGTCCCCATTTTCTGAGTTAAAACGATATTTTTTTGAGTCTGCGCCCATTGACCTCGTATAAAACCAACCTGTGACATATAAACTCTGATGGGTATTGGTATTACCCTCTCTGCAATCATAGGGTGACTTATAGTGCTAATATTTTTGGCACCATTGTCAGGGAATGAATTGAAGAAATTTACCTGGGTAGAATGACAACAAGCTTATGATTCTGAAGATGCATATGACATCAGAACATTGAAGATTATGCTTGCACCTGACGACTCCACTGTGGAGAATCCACTGTCTCGACTCCACTGTTTCAGTGTGGATGCCTCTGGCTACAGCTACAACCCCCTGGGGGAACACAACAATCAGAGATGGTCTTTGATCGTGAAAAAAGACTAGGAACACTCATTCTTCACATCATTCACCTAGCAACTCCATGGTTGAATAATTAATTGGCGACTCCATTGGTTCGAAATGGACAAAATCTTGGCTCAGAGGTTTTCTTTCTGTGATTTTTCAAATATGGTTGGTTCCCCTAACCTACTACCTAGTAGAGAGGAATGGGAATGTAGCCTTCCCAAGTTTCAAGGAAAGGAGGGGGAGGTACCAACTGAACACTTTCTCCTTTTTCACAATTTTGTTCATTAGCTTCATATCGTGCATGAAGATGTTCAGATCAAGATTTTCAGATATTCATTGAAAGGAGTTGCTCTTGATTAGTGTTGATCTCTTCCCATTTCAAGCATCGATTCTTTGCATAGTTTTCATGCATCTTTCAATTCGTTTTGTAAAGATTATTTTCCAGCTGAGTGTCTTTATGAAAGCTGTTGTGATGAGTTTTCCTTGTTTCATGAAGATTCTTCTAGCCATGAAAACCATATTTGTGATGAAGTTTTTACTGTGGAGGAAATCATTTTCTATGAAGTTCTATAGGTGTTGAATGATATTCATTATGATGGCTATAGCGCAGAAGCATCTGACATCATTTCATATGTATCTGCTATTTTAGATGTTCATGAAGACCAACATGTCTCTCTTGAAAATTTTGATGTCTATGAGCAAATGTTTTCTGCAGTAGATATTTCTCTTGGATATGGGACTAAGGAAGATGTTGTTTGTTGTTCTTATGAGGAAAATGTGGAGGATATCTCTGTCCTTGGATCAGATGTTTTGAGTATCCCTGCTTGCAAGGAAGAATTTGTTGCAGATATTGACTGAGAGCAACCCATTTTTGATGAATATCCCAGTGAAGGAGATGAAGAGAATAATTTTTTCATGGTTCCTGTGTATGATGTTTATGAATCTGATCCTTGGGGGAGCCATGAAGAAGAAGAGGAGCAACTGAAGGTGCATTTTATAGCTTGCCTAGAGCCTGTCAGTGAGAAACCACCACTTAGGATCAGTCAGCCTGCATCAACTTCTCATCTACCTGTGCTTACCAGAGATATACATCCATGTGTGAGTAGCTGTGGAGCATATCGGGTTGTCTGTTACAATTTTTTTGGAGTTTTCCACTCGTTTTATGAACTTGTCAGTGAGTACATGGAGTTGCATTTACTTCATGCCTTGGAGCCATCTAGCTTTACCTCAACTTCAGCCTTTAGAGGAAAGTTGAAGGATGTAACCATTCTACTGTCATGGTTGCATCATCTTTTATTAGTCACTGACAGAGTAAAAGAACTTCCAGTCAGGAAGTTACTTGAATGGCTATGGTGGAAATTTTCTTTCACCTAGCACCATGTAAAAATCAATTAGTCTAGGACTGTATATAAATAAGCTCTTATGGAGCCCATGTATGATTGTTTAATTTTTTTACTTATTGGCCTATATTCCTCAACAGGGTGTTTTGAGCTTGACTCCATAGCCAATGCAGAAGGTGAATGGAACTGCAAAGGATATCTTAGAGCCTCGCACATAGGACTCTATACCCCATGGAGACTAATGTTAGTACATATCCTTGTAGGGGGGATGTTTTCCTTGGATTTGGCCTCTAGATGAAAAAATGCAAAGAAAGGGGCTTAAAAACCCACATTTCAGCTTTATCCTAAGTCCGCAAGGGTTGATGTGATGGTTTGGCGCTATGTATTATGGGGCACACAGATCTGCGCGGTTTATCTGCATGTCTCCCCTGCAAGAATCCAACGAAGCTCTAGGTGACAAAGGAGAGGCCGCCATGTCTTCCAGGTGCCAAGTGGGCTTGCACCTATCCAGATCCCGATGAAGAAGTCATGAAAGCCTGGGAGGTGGTTGAAGCATCATCTCCCCCATAAATGGAGAACATGCAGAGAGCGACCGTAAAGGCAGAATGTCGATCCGAAGCTTCATTATGGACAAATTTTCCTGTAAAGCACGTAATTGCACTTGACTTGCATCTGACATGAGGAGGCCCACACAATCTGACAGATCATGCACCAACTAAAAACGTTAATGCAGTGGTTCGATCACACTCCTGGTGGTTGCAACATTTCTGAGTATATATAGGCAGTTTTAGTATTTTGTTGGGGATGGTTGAGCTAGGCTCCCATATTGTAAAGTTTTAATGAAGCTTTGGTTCTTCTAGTTATGTATATGTATTTGAGACTTCTTGTTTAATGAAAGTCAGCTTCCTTTCCATTTCTCTGTAATAGATGTGTTAGAACACTCGGGCATGGATGATCCAGTCGAGGGTAGTTATGTTGTTGTGATGTATGTTTGATCATAGTGGCATCATGGGAAATTTTAATCAGTTTCCTGTGTTGTATTTTCCCTCTTACATTGGATGGCTTGGGTATGGAAGATCCAGTCAAGTTGTTGTAGTTGCAAGGTGATGAAGGTTTGATCATCTTGCTACTATAACTATGTTTCTTGCACCATATTTCAGTGTCTGAAGCTTGATGTCAAGATTTCTCTTGATTATTGAGTTTTTACTCTTCGAACTGCTGGAAAGACTGATGCCCATAGTAGTCTCATTCATCCTTCTCACTAAGTCTTCCCTCTTCTCATACTTAAGCTCAACTTACTGACTAAAGTTGAATCAAGACCTCACTTATTTGTGTGTGCCAGTCCTTGTTTTCTGAGTTAAAATGATACTGTCTTGAGTCTACATTCATTGAACTCATATAAAACCAACCTGTGACATATAAACTCTGATGGGTAATGGGATTACCCTCTCCGAAATCAGAGGGTGAATTTTAGTGCTAACAGATGGGACCCCCTTGAACTATTGGAGATCATATCTATTCATTTTTTTTTATGTTGTGATTATGTGCGACACAATTTACATGGTTGATGAGATCTTGTTGTTAATGGTTATCATTTGAGCTTATGAAGTGTTGATTCCTTATGTTACTACAACCTATGCTATCCATTAATGTCATTGCTACCTGTTCTTATTGCTCTTGCACAACAAACATTTTAGTGAAAATGCATAAACGACAGTCTGAAGAAAGGCATAATTACTATAACAAATGCAAAGTAAAAGGGGATATGACTCTGCAATTTTACTATACCACATGAAAACAATTGGAAGGGAATAGGGAACAATGCAACAGTTGCAAAGGTTAAGAATTTAAACTATCATATATACTACACTATATGCATGCAAGACTTAATGGTTATGGTAAATCATAGCTAGCAATTTAAGGGCCTTGCGATTTAATTGAGTTATGTGGTTGATATGCATATGGTATGAAGTGTTGGTGGCACATTTGGCAAGGTTATAGTGCTAATGTTTCTATGGAACTTGGTGAAGTTATGTTATGGCATATAGTTAGTAGGATGTGAAATGAAATATGGTGGTCGCGCTATTCATTTTTAATATGGTGATGGTTTCGATACATGGTTTGATTAATGGTGTTAATGAAGGCCTGTTGGCATGTACTATTCAATTAATCCATTGCGGATGGAGGTGACATGCATTTACTGCATGTCACCTTTACTCCTCCTATTAGCTGCCACCCTAGTCAGGCTATTGTTCGATCTTGCTGCCATGGTTATGCTCCAAATTTTTAGCAGTGAGGAACCACTCGTCCAGCTCTCGTTTTAAGGAATTTGATTACAGGCATGTATTTTTTTTACCCATTTGTGACTCTTCTATGGTTATGAAATGATTACTGGCTCAAGTGTATTGGTTTGTGTTTTCCTAAGTGTTGCAACTGTGTGAAATTGGGTTACTCCTGCAATGATATTGAATTCATAAAAGTTATTAATCATCCTCGGTGGTAATTCTCTATTTTTATTGTTGGTTTAAGTGGAGGTTTTTTGTTTTGCCTTGGGTGGATAGCTATATTCATGCACTATCACTAAATCCAGTCTTTGGCTTTCATGGGTTTAATGGTCGAAGGTTTTATGTGTCACTATGTTGTGTTCACTTCGGCATTGGTTGTTTCCACCACTAAGGGTCACGAAGTGAGTGTTTTGTTCTTAAATCGACCCTATATTCACCTTAGTACTGTAGTAGTTTGAATGAAGAACAAGAGGGTTATACCATGTGTGCATTAAATAAAATTTCCTGACCGAATGGGGGCCTCACCTTTTGTTGGCTTCCTGCCATGGATTGTTACCTGTCCACAAATGAATAATGACTCTCTCTTTATGCACACCCTTGGCCTTGAAGGTTCCACCATTACGAGGAGTTGGCTCTGTTCCACTGGTGTTGGATATAGAGTAGACCCTTAACCCTCCAGTTTGGAGTTCTGTAGAGGAGACTGTCATGTCTGTCAAGTTGCTATGGGTTATTGTGGATTGAATGTATGGTCGATTATTTTGAATACCGATTTGCCCAGTTGGTCGTATGGAAGTCGTGTTGGTTTGGAATTTAGTTACTGCCTTTGTGATAATAATGTTAAACCCTACATTCCCAATTGCAATTTCAAAGTACACAGTCACCCTCCTTATGTTAATAACTCATTATTGTTAATGGAGAAGGACTCTGCCCCTATTTGATTTGATGTGTGGGTATGCATAGTTACCAAAGCTTGTTCAGTTGATTGATTTTCTACAATAGTGGAGAATTGTTTGGTTGATACACAATCACTGGTATTTTCACTTTGGATGATAGATGACATTGGTTTACAAAGGCTTGATGTTTCCCACACATACCGCGTGTGTGCATGGTGTTTTTGCAAATGAAATAATGGGCATGGTAACTATGGTTTTCTTTGGGGCCGAACGACTATTGAGCCGTACCACTATAGAGAATATATCCACTGCATCCTTATATTTTTTCGATTGTATAAGCCTGGGTTTGCACATCATAGTCTATTACAATGTGACTAAATCAAAGCAATATTGTATTAAATTAAGGGCTCAACACGATGTTTGAGTTATTGCCATGACTCTGTGTTTGTTGTGTTAAGTGGAAATGTTACATCGTGGTGTTTTGTTGGTTGCGCACTATGTATAACATAGATGGTTTGGGTTTTTCACACTTAGGGATACCCATAGGGTTTTAAGAATATTTTTTATAGCCCAATAATTTGTTGAGATAGGCTATTGTTGGTACCTTGTCGGTTGGATAGGTGGCCTAGTTTTACAGTCACATTATATTGGGCTTGCACAATGATGGAGTTACACTTGCAGAACCGATTTATCCTGTGCATAGCTTGTGTCTAAATGGTGATTGTGGGTTGTATGTTTAATTATCAATTCAGGTGTTGCAATTTGATATTGATTACTTTGGTTACTTCCTACATATGTTTAACGAATATCATTGCATTTAAATGATGGGACCAATTGAACTAATAATGACTTCATTGATAATTGAAAACATGAATTTTGAGTATTATTGTGGATTGAAAAAATGCATGGGCAGTGGTTGATTTCGATGGTTATCAGAGTGGCATGGCTACTGTTTGGAAATTGTTATAAGATGCAAATAAAGGAACAAAATACTTTTTACATATTTTATAGGATGCCTACTATCTTGTGGTGACACTGTGTTGGATATTTGATTATGAACAGAGAACTAGTTAAATGTACAAAAATTATTATTCGGTCAAATGATTGATGGTTGATGCATCTCCTTTGACAGAGTGTTTTATGGATCACTTAGTTAATTTCATGAACAACAATCATTATTATTCCCTTCCATTATTTTCACTTTTCGCTAATTACAAACCCCATCACCTCACATATTCATTTTTTCACTCCCTGTTATGAGATTGATGACAGTCAAGATAATTTCTTTGTTAAAATAGTTGAAAGTGGCAGTCTCTTGTGTGGATTATAGTGAGGTTTTATTGGTTTGGTTTACAGTTGATTGTTGTTGTCATTGAGTAGTAACCATGTTCTTTTCCCCTCATGATATCATGCTTCCCTCAATACAAACCCCTCACATCTCCCATAACCCTTTTCACCCTCTACTCATTAATGAACATTAAGACAATTTGTATGGATTGGATTGCATGAGTTTGATACATTTATGAGTCAAATCTATTTCATATTTTTAAGAGTTGTCATGTATGGTTATTTAAAAGACTACTTGCTAATCAATCATGCATGCAGGATTAGTTTTTTCATTCGAGGTAGCCATGGTCGAGGAAACCGAGGTAGAGGTAACTGGAACCAAGGCCAAAGAAGGCCCAGGTTCTCCATACATTTTGACACTGATTCATAAGAGCTTGGATAATTGTTTCATGACAAATTATTTAATTGGACTGGGCATGGAATAGTCCAACCTAGGCATGAAAGGCTTCCTTTCCAAGCCCTGCAATCCCCTAGTATCCTTGTACCTCCTCATGTCTCATCACAACCCGAGGTTCCTGAAAATGATGGATGGCGGGAGATTGTCCACCCAACAGTCTCCCAACATCATGGCTGGCCCAAATTGTCTTTTCCTGCTCCTCCACCTATGAACCCCATTGTCCAAGCTTCCCCTGACCACTCGCCAGTGAAATCCTCCCATGCTAGCAAGAGATTGAAAACTGAGGCCCACCATGCACTTGATAAAGGAAAATCCATTTTTGCCCCTTCCTCACCCTCCAATGGCTCTGACAAATCTGTGTCTTCCCAGATGCATTTGAGGGATGATTTTTCCCAAGTGACTAACAAGATTAGGCCTAAAGGATTTGCACAACCAAAGGAAAATTCAGGAAAATCAAGAGGTGGCAACAACAAGTGACAACAACCAAGAAAGGGTTGCATCACAGATCGAGAAATATGGCTTTTGAGTTTTGTTTTATTTGTTGTTTTATGATATTTGACTTCATGGATCTTTGGACAACATGTTTTATTTTGGATATATGAGTATTATTTTAGAAATAATTTCAAATTTCATGAGCTAAGATTGCCAAAAGTAAATATGTTGTTGGGAGACACAAAGAGGTGTCGTTTGCTTAACTAATGGTTATGATATGATTTTTATGATTGTTATGAACTAAAGGGAGTCATAAGGGGTCCCACCTACTAGTTATTATTTATTTATGACCCCTATTATGATTATTACTTTCCCCCCTAACTAAAGTTAAATGATTCTTTTAATTAACTTAAATAATGAGTTGGTTCAACTACTTCAACCAATTCTAATTTGTTAAAAGCAAAAGGAAAGGGAGGAACAAGAGAAGGATAGAAGCATAAGCATGCTAAGGTTTTCTCTTTGATTTTATGTTGAGATAGTTCAATTTTCATTCATTCATATATTCATCACAAGCCTATTTATCTTTTATGATAGAAGGGTATTATTGTAGACATCAATATTCAGGGCTGAGTCAAATCATTTAGACACTTGTTTTTCAGAGGTGTTGATCTATCTTTAATAGTCTATGTAGACTTGTTTGTTTGTGAATTAGTTTTCATGACTGATAAAGGCTATTGTGTAGAGTCGAGTGGGAAACAATCTGTGGCAAGATGATCCAACTTTTAGATTTCATTTTTGGTTTTCTGTCAGAGGTCCTTTTGTATGTTCCATTGGGGATGTCTAAATTTGACTTTGGTCCAAGATTTCTCTATGAGATTTTGAATTGGAATGAAATAAAGGATTTATTTATGTCTCATCTATCTTTATTATCATCTTGGTGTCTTTACTTCTGTTCTTACATTTATTTCAACAACTGTTATATTCAGAAAATTACATAAAAGGTGAATTTCTAGCAAGCTTTTTGTTGATAAAAGACTAGCCTAAGCACTTGTAATTAATACTTGTGAGTTAGGATGTTATTTTTGTTGGCTATAAACATTGGGTGATATTCTTGTCTACTTTGCTTTAGCCAAGTAAAGTCTAGAAATGATTGAGTAATATCATTTCATATCTTTTCCTCAACATTTATTTGGTGACCATACTGGGGAGATCCTTGATATCTCTCCGATCAATTTTTATATTCGATTTTTCATCGATACATCTTTCTTTTCTGAATTTGATTCTTTAACGGTTTTACTATTAATGACTATTCCTATTGCAGGGCAACCCAATATTGATCCCAGTCTCCAAGACTAGATCAACATTGCTTTGAACTTATTCCATACTATTTTAGACACTGCCAGGACCCGTGCCAAGCTTAACCGTTCTTGGACAAAAATTGAACAAGATATTAGTGTTCAAGAACAATTGGAAGCTAGACGTAGGCATCCTAGAAATCAGCAGTAACATTTTGTTTCTTCAGTTTTGGCCTTTCTTTCATGTCCTTAGATTCTCGTGCTTCTAGAAGAAGAAGAGGCTTGTCACCTGAAATCAATCTTATTGCTGAAATAGGAAGAAGAAACATGGTGTTATCTGTCCAACAAATTTCTATAAGGAGGACTTTATCTGATTCATCCAGCTCATCTTTCTTTCCCTCACCTATCACCCACAAGATGGCATCTAGTGGAGTCTCTGGTGGCACTCGAAGTGATTCATCTTATCAATCTTAATCATCATCAGTGATTGGTATCTTATATAGCCACCATATCCCATTCCAATCCACTACAAACCCCACAAAAGTGATAAGAAAGTATGGAATTTTTCATTTCGAAGAAGACACCACAACCACATTGTGGCATGTGTCCTCTCCTCTTAACCTATCACCTTCTACTCATTCACTTCCAAATTTTTAAAGAACACCTTCCTAATTTTTCAGGGAATAACACTGTCAGTACCAATGAACACCTAGTGGCATTTTCTAATGCTTGTCATAACATAGGGTCCAACAACAATGACACCTGCATGTGCTTGTTCCTCAATTCCTTGGAAGGAAAGGTTGTAGCCGATTTCTTTGACCTTCCTCCTAAGATTTTTTCTACTTGGGAGGAGTTCATTTATTAGTTCTGATCCACTTATGGGAAATCTAAAATCCCTGCCGAGAAGTTAGGGGAATACAATAATGTCACTTATAAAGATGGTGAGACCATTAAATCTTTCAACTTACGTTTCACCAAGTTGTACAATCAAATCCCAAAAATTATCCACCCTTAGAACCAAGCCACTTTCATGCATTACTACAATGCATTGCCTTCTCCCTACCGTCATAGGCTTGAGGAAAAATCCATTGATAATCTCGGTTTCGCTCTACATACTTGTTCAGAATATGAAGAACAACTTGAAAGAACTGGTCTTCCCCAGGGAGAATTAGTTAGATAGACATAATCATATGATAACATTTGAGAGGAAGGGTACTATATCCCCTCTCACCCCTGGAGCTTCATCCTCTTCTGCACCCCCTTTTAGAAATCCAGTTGAAAACAATTTTCAGCCTAAGGCTATCTTGCCTTGGTGTTGTTGTAACTTTTGTGAGGAACGCCATGAAGAAACCACATATGAGGTAAAGAAGAGTGTCAGAGAGAACATATTTGGTAAAATACCAAAAGATACTATTGATTTCCTATATTTTCCATAGCCAGAAGATGTCATGGTTATCAATACTAGAAACAAAGCCTATGCTCCCAAAGGAAAATTTGACCCTCCCCACAATTCTTCTAGCCCAAGCTCGTCCTCAACCACTGCCACGATCCAAGTTCCTAAGGCTCTTGAGAGTCAAATAATCATTCCCCCTCTTCCCTCTTCCAAATACAATATCTTAAATCAATTGGCCAACATCAAAGCAGATGCAACCCTCCTAGACATGGTTGTCATCCCTGAACAATAGATGTATCTGAAACAATTCATGGAAGGAAAAGATTTCGTTGTAGCCAATATTTCCGAAGAGGTAGACAAAGGGGATTCTTCTTTAAATAAAGTAGGTGTACATAACTTTAGATACCCTATAAAAAAAAAACCCTTTTTATATTTCTGTAAATATCATGGATAAAATTTCCTATTGTTGCCTCATTGATGGTAGTTCGGGCCCAAGTGTGATGTCGAAGATTATTATGGAATAGATAGGATTGTCTTGTACAAATGAATATGCCAGAAGCATGCTCTCCTATAATAGTCTACAACAAACAACCATAGGGGAGATTAAATATGTAACCTTGGTTTTATGCGCTCATCCTCAAATAAGGACAACCCTCAACATTTAGGTGACTGATATGCCTATAAGAAATTACTCAATTATCCTGGGGAGAGATTGGCAAACCCTAACAAGTGGATACCTCTCACTCGTCGAGACACATTTATCCATTGCCCGGAATGGTAAGAATATTATAGTCCTTAGAGAGGGAAGAATTTCACCTTACATAGAGAGTGTTCCACAATTTAGTGTAAGATATATCGAAGAAGACCTAGGGGTGTATTCCATATTTACTGAAGAGGATAATATTCCTTTGGAAAGAATTTATTTAGATGATGATTTATGACATATACACTTTGATGGTTCACACTCTAACAAAGGTAACGAGGTTGGTATTATCTTGGTTTCCCCTGCAGGGAAAATTCATAATCTGTCATACAGGTTGGAGTTTTATTGTACAAACAATGCCTCTGAATTCAAATATTTATTATTAGGCATTGAGAAGGCCCTTAATATTGGTCGTGGTCACCTTTCAGTTTTCGGAAATTCCAAGCTTGTTGTGAAACTTATACATAAGACATGCTCTCCTAGCAACAAGCTAATGGAATGATACTCCCAAACTGTTTGGGCACTTGTCTTGAACCTTCTATCTTTTAACATCACTCATGTTAAGAAGGAGTTGAATTCAATGGTTGATCAATTAGTTGTCTTTACAGCCTCTCCTAATCAACAACTTTTGTCTCATAGGCCTGATTGTGCTTTTCAATCTCTACATCATCCATATATTCCTGACAGTGAAAGAGCTTGGGAGGCCCTCCCTCACGTTGAGAGCATTTGTGCTATCATTGAAAATGAACCTCTTAATCTCAAGGAGATTATATCCACAGAAAATAATGAGATTCCTGAGGGCTTGACTCCTCTTGAGAGTTTGTTTTCATTGATTGTTGTAGGAAACAAGGAAAAACATAAAGAAAAGGAATTACAAAAAAAGGTGGTTGAAACCATCCTCTTGAACATTAGGAAACCTGAATCTTCAACAGATGTTAAAACAAATGTCCAATGTTCCGTTAGAAAAGAGATGAGGTCCACTGGGATACTTGGTAAATCTCAAAAGGTTTTTGCTTGGTTTTATGAGGATCTTCATGGTTTTGATCCTGGTCTTTTTCAACATATTATGAATCTAGCTAGGAAAAAACAAGAACTTGTTAACTTTGCACTGGAAGCACCCTTTCAAAGGAAATTGAGAGATTTCTTAAAGGCTAGAATGTTTTTTTCAACCCACCCTGAATGGTTCTCATTTTGGAAATCAGCCTCGAGGACCACTGATAATATCAGAACTGATATTAGTCTTCGAACTTTCAGGGAAGTGATTATGAGAAATCCCTTTCTCCCTCTCAATATGGAATTTTTTTTGCAATAGGTTGTAGAGTCACATTTAAGGCCCTTACTTGACAGTCTGTTTGGTTACAAGAGAATCAAAGTAAAAGGGTAAAATGTTCACAAAACCTCTTTCATTACTAATCGCGATACCATGCCTTACAAATGCCTACCTTCTGTTTTACTTAATTCAAGTACCTCCTTTAAAAGGTCTATACACACCACTTTCAATGAATTGGTCAGTCTCCATGTTTATATTGATGATTTAATCATGTGCGTCAAGGGGTTGATAATTACATCAGAATTTCAAGTGTTGGTTCATTTCCAGATCGCTTTTATCTTGGACACTAACTTAGACATTTTAAAGGAGTTACAAAGACAATGGTTTTCCTATAGCACTAACAGTCCTCGCTTGAAGTATTGTGAGGGACCAGCGTGAAAGGTTCTAATGCTGATCATATTTTTGTATACTAGTAGCCTAGCTCTGCTTTCAAATTTTGTGCTTCTTTTCTCTTCTTTAAAGTAATTTGATATCTGCTTTATAAGTTAAGTTTTTTTTTCCCTGTTCGCTTCATTTTTGTCTTTTATTGCTGTTGTTTTAGTTTCAACAATTTCACTTCTATCATGTTTGGTTCTTCTTATCTTTTAATAAATTTGATCAAATAGGATGTTGGATCAATTTTTCCACAGTGACACTCCTGCAAAGCATTGTTAGTTAATAACAATCAAGCTTACATATATGTTGTGATGCTCCTCTGAAGGACCCTTGAAATTGTTAAATTTTTCCACTGCTATCTTGTAAAGAATTGTCTCCCGCTTCTTCTTGCCATTTCTTCATCCATTGAGATTTTAAGAGCAAGTCTAAATGTTTTCATCCTTAAAAGTTAGGGGGAATATTCCAGTCAAATGATTATGCATACAGTGGTAAAACCCCTCATATTTCACACTTTTCATGAATTATTCCCAAATTCCCGGTCATCTTTCCATTAAATTCGCTCACTTCCCCCTGTTGCATAATTATTCTGGTTACATATTCTAAAGTTATTGTTCTTGGTTTGTGAAACCATGAGTTCTGAGTTCTAAATCTGTTGGAAAAAAAAATTCCTGTGGAGTCACCAATTTGTTGACGATTAAAATTGTCAATGAAGTTTTTCTCGCAAAGTGTTGCTAAAGCCTATTATTATAAAAACTAAATAATACTACCCCCTTGAACTATTGGAGATCAGATTTGTTCATTTTTTTTGATGTTGTGATGATGTGCGACAAAAATTACATGGTTGATGAGATCTTGTTGTTATTGGTTATGATTTTAGCTTATGAAGTGTTGATTTCTTATGTTACTACAACCTAAGCTATCCATTAATGTCATTGCTACCTATTCTTACCGCTCCTGCACAACAAACATGTTAGTGAAAACGCATAAACGGCAGTTTGATGAAAGGCAAAATTACTATAACAAATGCAAAGTAAAAGGGGATTTGACTTTGCAATTTTATTATACCACATGCAAGCAATTGGAAGGAAATAGGGAACAATGCAACAGTTGTAAAGGTGAAGAATTTAAACTATCCTATATACTACACTATATGCATGAAAGACTTAATGGTTATGGTAAATCATAGCTAGAAATTTAAGGGCCTTGAGATTTAATTGAGTTATGTGGTCAATATGAATATGGTATGAAGTGTTGGTGGCGCATTTGGCAAGGTTATAGTGCTAATGGTTCTATGGAACTTGGTGAAATTATGTATTGAATATATTTAGTAGGTTGTGACATGAAATATGGTGGTCGTGCTATTCATTTTTAATGTGGAGATGGTTTCGATACATGATTTGATTAATGGTGTTAATGAAGGCATGTTGGCATGTACTGTTGAATTAATGCATTGTGGGTGGAGGAGATGTGGATTTACTGCATGTCACATTTACTCCTCATGTTAGAGGCCACCCTAGTCGGGATATTGTTCAATCTTGCTGCTATGGTTATGCTTCGAATTTTTAGTAGGGAGAAATCGCTTGACCAACTCTCGTTTTAAGAAATTTGATTACAAGTATGTCTATTTTTTGCCCATTCGTGACTCTACTCTAGTTATGAAATGATTACTGGCTCAGGTGTATTGGTTTGTGTTTTCCTAAGTGTTGCAACTGTGTGAAATTGGGTTATTGTTGGATGGTTCCTCCTACAATGATATTGAATTCATAAAAGTTATTAATCATCCTAGGTGGTAGTTCTCTATTTTTCTTGTTGGTTTAAGTGGAGGTTTTTTTTTTGGTCTTGGGTGGATAGCTATCTTCACACACTGTCACTAAATCTAGTCTCTGGCTTTCATGGGTTTGATGGTCGAAGGTTGTATGTGTCACTATGTTGTGTTCACTTCGACATTCGTTGTTTCCACCACTAAGGGTCATGAAGTGAGTGTTCTGTTCTTAACTCGTCCCTATATTCACCTTAGTACTGTAGTAGTTTGAACAAAGAACATGATGTTTATACTCTGTTGCATTAATTAAAATTGCCCGACCGAATGGAAGCCTCACCTTTTGTTATGGCTCCCTGCCATGGATTGTTACCTGTCCACAAATGGATCATGGCTCTCTCTATGTGCACACCCTTGGCCTCAAAGGTTCCACCATTACGAGGAGTTGGCTCCGTTCCCCTAGTGTTAGCTACATAGTAGACCCTTAACCCTCCAGTCTGAAGTTTTGTAGAGGAGACTGTCGTGCCTGTCAAGTTGCTACAAGATATTATGGATTGAATGTATGGTCGATTAATTTGAATATGGATTCACCCAGCTGGTCGTATGGAAGTCGTGTTAGTTTGGAATTTAGTTACTACCTCTGTGATAATAATGATAAAACCTACATTGACAATTTCACTTTCAAAGTACACAGTCACCCTCCTTATGTTAATAACTTAGTATTGTTAATGGAGAAGGCCTCTTCACCTATTCGATTTGATGCGTGGGTATGCATATTTAACACATCTTGTTCGATTGATTTACTTTCTACAACAATGGTGAATTTTTTGGTTGATACACAGTGATCCGAAAAGATGTTTTAATGACTGTGGTTGAGTTTTTAATTGCATGTGATTATTAACCATTTAAGAATCTAAAGAAAGAGGATGAAGATGAGAGAATATATCACAACCATAATAAAAAATGCATATATGAAATGAAGCAATAAGAACAACAAACCATAACAAGAGAAGTGATAATGGAGTTCGACACAAAATTGCCTACGTCTCCGGGGTTTTGTCTCAGTGGGAGAGGCTTCTTTATTATTTCTTCAACACTTGCACAGTATAGAAAAACTACATCAAATGAATCTCATACTGGTCTCACTATCTTATGCTTGACCTCGGAAATCCAACACAACTGATGGCACTGAAAAACACTGAGTGTAGCTCCCATAAATGGTCCGCAAGCGTCTCCTTCTCAACAGCTTCCCTGCATAAAAATGGCTTTGGCTTGGCTTTGCTTCAACATAAATCTGCTCTAAATGTCCTCTTATGGCCTCAAATAGGCTTTATTTTTATAGATCTGAAGTTGGTTATCATTCCCCAACTTCCTCCCAAAATCTGGGCTCAAATCCCCCTTCAAATGGCCCAAAATCCCCCAAAAATCCAATTTTTGGGCATAAAATAGGCAAAAATCACTTTTGTATAGTTAAAAACCCATTTTTAATAAAAATACACAGAGTAGCCCCCTTGGACTATGCACATGACCCATTTACATGGTCATATGCACATAATATGGCTAAGCACTAGCCCAAAGGGCTAAGCACTAGCCCATACTGGCATTAGCTCCTGAGTTTATGCTGCGTTCCATGGGACCACGGTTTGGAAGAAATTCTCGTGTGCCCTTGTAGGGATAGGCACCAGTCCTATGGGAATATTCTGATATCCAAGGGATAAGGCCTATCTCAACCCCCATGCTCCATGGTTATGTGGTCACATGTGTTGACAAAATCGTGGGCTGGGGCTATGCCCCAACCCCTCTTCCGCTCCAATACATTTTATATTTAAAGTTAAATACATTGATTATGGGTTGTTAATACAAGCACTACCCATTGGTGAATTGGTAAAGGGACCTTTCCCAAGTCATTTCTCCTCCACAAGTCACGAGTTCGAGACTCGGGGAAGTCATAACAACTTTTGCATGTGCTATCAAGCCAACCACAGGGTGCCACGTGGCAACCCATGAATGTGCCATGTGGCACCTCCCCATTCGACGAACCAATGCCACTTGGCAACTTTCGATTGGTCCAGTTGCCTACCACATGTTTACCCTATCAACAAACCTACCCCGTCACCACCTGCCACATGTCTGCTGATGTACCTGCCAGTGCTACGTCAACATATCGTACTGTTGATGTCAGCATTGACTGTTGACTAGTTGACATTTGACTTTTTTGCTTGTTCAGGTTTTCGATCAGAATGTGATAACTTTCACATACAGAGATCGTTTGAGGAAGTAAATATACTATCGGAATCAGTGCGATGAGATGGACGCAATGGCGTTGGTTTCATTCCATTATGAGAACTTTGATTTTTGAGTGTTTTTTAGCCCTATCAGGCTCCTAGATCCGATTTTGGATCACACCTCCCCACTAAAGGACCTTTTGGTCCCCAAAAGGTTACTGACCAGTCAATAAGATCGAGATAGGACACCCGGCTTGTCCTATGTCTTTGAACTTTGTCCTGTGCACCTGTCTCATCAAGATCAACTGTAACACAATCATGACAATTGACAGCATATTGTTAGATATTTGAACCCTGTTATATCTTACTGAAGCCACTATCATCCATGTAGACAACATTACTAATGATAGCATAAAAAAGATGACTGCAAATGAGCTGATATACTTGTAATATTTTCACGACATGAGCTTAATTATTAATCTCATTTGTAGTTGTCTTTTTGATGCTATCATTAGTAATGTTGTTGAGTTATTAATTACATGTGTTCATTAACCATTTAAGAAGCTGAATGAAAGAGGATGAATTTAATGAGGAAACATAGCAGCCAAAAAACAATATACAGATCTTTTAGGATCACACAGTCACTGGTATTTTCACTTTGGATGATAGCTGACATCAGTTACAAAGGATTGATGTTGCCCACACATATCACGTGTGTGCATGGTGTTTTTGAAAATGAAATAATGGGCATTGTAACTGTGGTTTTCTTTGGGGCTGAACGACTATTGAGACAGATCACTATAGAGAATATATCCACTGCATCCTTATATTTGTTCGATTGCATAATCTTGGGCTTGCACATCATAGTCGATTACAATGTGTCTAAATCGAAGCAATATTGTATTAAATTAAGGGCTCAACACAATGGTTGAGTTATTTCCATGAATGTGGGTTTGTTGTGTTAAGTGGAAATGTTGCATCATGGTGGTTTGTTGGTTGCGCACTATGTATAACATAAATGGTTTGGGTTTTTTACACTCAGGGATACCCAAAAAGTTTTAAGAATATTTGTTGTAACCCGATCATTTGTTGAGATAGGATGTTGTTGGTACCTCTTCAGTTTGATAGGTGGCCCAGTTTGACAGTCACATTATATTGGGCTTGCATAGTGATGGAGTTACACTTGCAAAATCGATATACCCCGTGCATGACTTGTGTCTAAATGGTGACTGTGGGTTGTATGTTTAATTGTCAATTCGGGTGTTGCAATTTGGTATTGATTATTTTGGTTATTGCCTACATATGTTTAATGAATATCATTGCATTTAAATGATGGTCCCGATTGCGGTAATAGTGACTTCATTGATAATTGAAAACATGACTTTTGAGTATTATTGTGGATTGAAGAAATGCATGGAAAATGGTTGGTTTTGATGGTTAACAGAGTGGGATGGATACTATTTGGAAATTGTTATAATATGAAAATAAAGGAACAAAATCCTTTTTACAGATTGTATAGGATGCCTATTGTCTTGTGGTGACATCGTGTTGGATATTTGATTATGAACAAAGAACTAGTTAAAGACACATAAATTATTATTCGGTCAAATGATTGATGGTTGATGCATCTCCTTTCATAGAGTGTTTTATGGATCACTTAATTAATTTCATGAACATTAATCATTATTCTTCCCTTCCATTATTTTCACTTTCCGCTAATTACAAACCCTGTCACCTCCCATATCCATTTTTTCACTCCCTGTTATGAGATTGATGACAGTCAAGAGAATTTATGTGTTAAAATAGTTGAAAGTGACAGTGTCTTGTGTGGATTACATTGAGGTTTTAATGGTTTTCTTTACAATTGATTGCTATGGTCATTGAGTAGTAACCATGTTCTTTTCCCCTCATGATATCATGTTTCGCTCAATAAAAACCCCTCGCATCTCCCAAAACCCTTTTCACCCCTTTCTCATTGATGAATAGTAAGACAATTTGTATGGATTGGATTGCATGAGTCTGATACATTTCTGAGCCAAATCTATTTCATATTTTTAAGAGTTGTAATGCATGGTTATTTAAATTATTACTTTCTAATCGATCATGCATGAAGGATGATTTTATTTAGTCAAGGTAGCCATGGAAGAGGAAACAGAGGTAGAGGTAACTGGAACTGAGGCCCAAGAAGGCCCAGGTTCTCCATACATTTTGACGCTGATTTAGAAGAGCTTGGCTAATTGCTTCATTATGTATTATTTAATTGGATTAGGAAGGGAATAGTCCAAAATAGGCCTAAAAGGCCTCCTTTCCAAGCCCCGCAAGCCCCCGGTATCCCTGTACCTCCTCATGTATCATTACAACCCAAGGTTCCTGAAAATTATGGATGACAGGAGATTGTCCACCCGATAGTCTCCCAACATCATGGCTAGCCCAAATTGTCTTTACCTACTCCTCCACATATGAACCCCATTGTCCAATATTTCCCTGAACACTCGTCGATGAAATCCTCCCATGCTAGAAAGAGATTGAAAATTAAGGCCCATGATGCACTTGATAAAGGAAAATCCATTGTTGCCCCTTCCTCACACTCCAATGGCTCTGACAAATCTGTGTCTTCCCGGATGCATTTGAGGACAATTGTTCCCATGTGATGGACAAGATTAGGCCTAAAGGCTCTGCACAACCAAAGGCAAATTGATGAAAATCAAGAGGTGACAACAACAACCAAGGAAGGGTTTCATTACAGACCGAGAAATATGTCTTTTGAGTTTTTTTTTGTCTGTTGTTTTATGACAGTTGACTTCATGGATATTTGGACAATATGTTTTATTTTGGATATATGATGTTGAAACAGGGGCATACCCAAGGTTCAGATCCAAGTGCGTACCAACAAGCCCTAACTATTGGCCCTTTCGACAACACTTACGAAGCAGATGCCATCTCACTCGAAGCAACTATGGGGGGGTTGCACGACATAGATGTCTACAACCAAAGGGAATATCAAGTGGGTCTTAACACAAGAAAAATACAACATTCATATATCACTTATCATCTTAGATCTACTTCTCACAACTATCAATCAGATCTAACTCATTAATGCAATAACAACATATAGAATGGCAAGAATAGAGCATTGATCATACACATGACACAAGATGTACATGGTTCACCCTTTCTCTAGGGATACGTCCATAGAACTGTGCTTTATAATATATTAAGATGAAGCATACAGTTCTTTTCTGCGCTCTCAACTAGCATATCTTCTTTCTTCTTCTCTCTATCTCTCCCCTTCCTACGAACCCAGGTACAAGACTGATCTATGCACCCAACTGAATATCTTACAATACTAGAAGGCTCTTTTTCTCAACACTTCTCTCTCACACAACAATAATCACTCATGAAAATACCAAAAATAGAACGACAGTAACAACAACCCAACCTAGGTCCTCTTGACCTTTATTTATACATTACAATAGTTCACCGATAGCCTTAGGCCGAGACCTAAGTGTCAAAACCTTAGATACCAAAACCCTAGGTGTCTAAAACCCTAGGTCAACTTGACCTGCGTTTTCAGGGCTTCACCAACCTTTATTTCCTTCCTTCTCGCACGGTGCTCCAAATCATCCAATGGTAGCTTTTTCTTCTTGCTGACTTATCCACGATCCTTCTTCCTTGTCAACCTGTCATCCTTGATTGTAGGGGCCGAATAAATTAAACAACCATTTATTTTACAACATAGCAGTAAAATTCAAGAGTTTCCTTCATTTAGCACATTGGCATACAAATTTATCAATAATAATAAAATTTTATAATAGATTAAAAACAATTGCAAAATTTTAAATACCTGAACCTGATGCTAATAACCCTCCGTTTGTCCGCTTGCCTTCTTGACTGCTATTGCACTGTAAAACACTGCCCAAAACCTAGTTCCACCCTGCCAACTAGGTAACTTCCTAGCTCCAGCATATCATATGGATATCCTAGCCCCCGTGCCCAAAACCTCCAGCAACCTTGGTGCCTGAATGATACAATCCCACTCCAAAACTCCACTTCTCTCTGCAAATCCAGAGCCCCCAAAATCAATCGCTCATCTCCCCTAGAATGACCTCTCGTCAACCTCCTTCCCCTCCATATTCCTCCTTCACCGACTTCCCCCTCATTTACTCCCTACCTAACCCATTTATTACCTTCTTATCCTTTCGTCGTTAATGCCCCCTTATCCCCTTTATTTAATATCTTATCCCTTTCCATGTACGTAACTCTTAATTTAACAAAATAATTTATTAATCTATTAAATTTAATACTCATGTTATTAAATGTAATAGGTAGTTAATTAATTAATTAATTTATTAAACCTATAATCTTTAATTAATTAATAACTACTCAATTAATATCATTAGATCAATCTTTGTTTAATTAATACCTTGTTAAGACAATTAATCCCCTAAATAAATTTTACTTAATAAACCTTAAACATTTGTTCACTAGGGTTGTTACGTACACCCACCCTTCAAGAAACTTCGTCCCAAAGTTAATGTATCTTATGGTACAAAGGACAAGAAACATGGTTCACACATTCATAACAAGTAACCGACATTATTAGTAAGTAAGTCAAGAAAACTCATACAT
>JZKD02S2067896.1:789682-800946 GCA_000966675.3 Picea glauca | reverse complement strand
GATGCCACCTGAATTTTCCATCAAGTCCAAGGTGTGGAATATCATAGTGTTGTTTGGAAGTGCGAGGACCATAGAGAGACATGGCGCCCTTGATATCATCACAGGTCAACCAACACTTTAATTTTCTAGGAGAAAGACGACTAAACATGATGGAGTAACAAAATGTGGAATGGTCCACACCTATAAAATTCATGATCTCGTGAAGCGATACACTCTCAAGATCCACTGTGGACTTATCATCCGTCACTTCCATATCCACTGTCCAAACCTCAATGTTGTCCAGGTGAAATCGTCCATCCTTTGGTGGAAACACATGTTCCACTGCCCCGAGAAGACCATCGAAGAGCCATCCGTCTGAGTGGTCTCCAACCATGAACTTGATATTTATATTTGCCGCTTCAAAGTCATCGATCTTTCGTAAATCCAAGTGAATGATAATGGCCCACTTCTGGAAGGCGTAAGCCACTACGGTCTTAATGTCTCTCCTGGACAAGATGGAAGACTCGACGAAAATAGAGAAAGAGTAGGTCCGATTTACTGTGATCAACCATATTTTTCCTGATGAACTTATATTCCAGGGGAATATTTATTGTGCTCAACAAAATTTTGTTCCTGATGAAATTATATTCCTCAGGCTCCATCTGTGAAGGCAATGTGCTACCATCACGTGGGAGGACCTGCGGAGGCAATGTGCTACCATCATAACTAGGTATTCTTATTTCTTGTTTGGGGAGGAGCATGTGAATGGAGCCAATTTTAACGTCATTCCTTTGGCACCCGGGAACCCTCAGACTGTCCAACGTGGTTGCGTCTAAAAATCCTGTCACAAAAACATTGATTTTACACTGCTAAAGACTGAGGGTTGCCTCCAGGTGGTTGTCGAACAGAGCTGTGGGTGGCCTGTGGTGTTGTTCGAGATGCGAAAGATATCCTAACTTTGTCAGAAATATCTTCAAATGCTTTGATACGATGGTGCTCATCCCCCTTCTTGAAGTTTTCCAGTGCATGGGATTTTGTGACAAACCGCTGACGATATGTCTGCTTGTTCTTCTCGCATATGGAGATCTGCAGAGTGTCCAAGGTATTTCTCCCACATCCAGAGATCTGCAGAGTGTCCAAGGTAGTTCTGTCTAAAAATACAGTCATAGAAAGATTGAAATTTCTTTGGTAAAGATAAAGGGATGCCTCCAGGCGATAATCGAACAGGGTTGTGGGTCGGTGTTCGCTGAGATGCTGGAGATATCCACATGTTGCTAGAAATTTTTTCAACTCCTTGATCTGAGATTGTGCATCTCCTTTCTTGAAATTCCTCAACTTATTAAATTTTGAAGCAGACGTGGTTAATAGTTGATAGGGTTTCAACTGGTTCATGGACATGATTCTTTCTTTATTGAACCCATCAACTTTGGAGGCTTCCGTCGTGGTTAATAGCTGATTATGTTGGTTCATGATTATATTATCTGAGGATGCCCCCAGGATCATTATCACTGCCACCAAAATAACGAAAACTATCACTCTGCAAAGATAAGGTAAGTTAGCCATTAAAATGATGGAAATAGTTGAACAGTGAAATAGCCAAAAGTTGAACTGTTCAACAATGAAATCATAGAAACGCTAGAAAGACTTTAGCAATTAAATCACAGAAACACTTGATTCAAAGAAAATTCTCTGTTCAGCAATGAAATCACCAAAAATGCTTGACTTAAAACAAATTATCCAACCCTGAGCTATAACTATGTTACGTAAGTTAAGTTTATTTTTTTAATGTAATATTTTTATTGATCCACTTACTCGATTGTTTTAATGTAATTATATTTTAAGGTAGACCAATAATGTTTCATAAATTAAAATATTTTAAGTATAAAAATACTCTGTCTAATTAAAATGATTGCATAAACCATAATAAATTTGAATGTGCTATTAATATTTTGATTCATGTGAGAATCGATTATGATTGAGTATGTCAAATCGAAGGCACTGAGAAAAAACACAATAAAGGAGAGCTTTAAATGTCCAACACTCAAAACAACCAAGCCATCCGAAGATGGATTATGATCAATGCTTGAAAATATTTCAATAACTTCACGGGAAGGTGAAAGATTAATGTTCAAACAACTTACAATAGTATCAAATTAGAAAGATATATTATTCTTGGGATGATCTTTACAATATAAGAGGAAAATAAGAAACTGATTTATATGGAACCCAAACAAAAATTGAAAAATCGTTGCTAAAATTCTTTTATAAGTAAAATGAAAAATCAATTTATGAAATAATAGAGATCATTGAAAATATCTAAACAAATGATTGTGAATAAAAATTAGGAAATTATTGGATGCACCATCAAAGTGAAATATAAGAACAAAGTTAAGATTGAGTATAATTATATTGAAGTATTGATTACTGGATATAAGTATTAGGCACTATAATTATATTGAAGTAATGGTTACTCGATTAATATAAAGTCTAGGGATATAAAGTATTTGAAGGTAGAATAATAATGCTTGGTAAACTAAAATCATCAACTCTTGCTTATCATTTAGATTAAGTATTGCAAAATGTTTCTAGTATAAATGTAACGACTCTTTTCAATTATGAAAGTTTTAAAATGTTATGTTCGTTTTGCATATTATGATCCATTTTGAACATAAAAATTATCTAACTATGATCAATAATACCATACTACCACATAATAATGACAAGGGAATCCAATTCCATTTCTCTAGTTCCCTAAATTTAGTTATTCATTGTAGAGCATAAAAGATGTAGATAAATCTAGTTGAAAAGGATGAAATCACATTCTACATATTCCATCAAAATTCCAAAATGTGATTTTAATTATGAAAGTGGTCCATGTGTTTTTCAAACTTTAAATGCATACCTCAAATTACCCTCGTGTCATCTTTTTGGATTTTAAATGTTAAATAAACATTTCACTAACATTCCACTCACCATATTTTGAATGGGTAAAGCTAGCTAGAGATATGAATTTGAAGAGAACCATAGCCCCATTCCTTCCTTTGCCTATTTTCCATTTTTAAACTCTTGCAAATATATATAGTGTAGATAAGAATTCTCCATTTCATGTTTCCTGTTTGGGGAGGAGCTTCATAGGAAATTTATGGTGGAAGACACTCCTGCCACAATTGAACATGACCGTCAAAGATGTGTCATGGGAACTGTTCGAGGAACGGTTTTGAGAGAGGTACCCATCAGAGGAATTCATTGAGCGTCATCTCAACGAGTTCAACGCCTTGCAACAGGGTGGTCATACAGCTCCAGAGTACGAGGCCCATTTTATGGATTTTCTTTGGTATGATCCACACCTTAATACCAAGAAACTTAAGCTCAACAGGTTCTTGTTTGGCCTTAATGTCAACATTCATGCAAAGGTTAGGATTCTGATGCCGCGAACCTTGCAAGATGTCATCCAGAAGGCCCTCATAGTAGAGGAGGAGCTTATCAGCAGGGGTTAGAGCAAGACTATAGCAAGACCACAGGGCATGTGTCATTGGGTGTGCAGCAACATCATACACTAGCTAGACAGACGCCAGGGTATCGTTGCTTCCAGAGAGGATCCACTCTCATTACACCTCGGTGACCAATGCCTCAGCAGTGGACTCTTTACCGTGGACCACAACATCAACATCATCAACAACAACAACATCAACAATTTAGGCTTGTTCAGTAGAACATACCAGGATTCCAGGCCAGTGGGCCGTCAACTTCTACTTCTGGAACTAGGAGTACTAGGCTGAAGAAGGGGTGTTGAACATGCGGGGAGCCACACTACCAGTGCGACTGCCCAATAGAGAGGAATAGAGCATATGGATCAGTTGGACCCACTACCGTGGGAGATTTGGGCAAGGCCCATTGGATTTATGGAACGATGAATAACCATCAAGCAGAGAACTAGTCGACTATGCTCGAAATGTCAGGTAACATCACTGACCAAACCCTTAGTATTTTGATAGATCCCGGTGATATCGAGAGTTTCATTTCTGGTGCAGCGCTAAATAGGATTAAGGTAAAGGCAGTCGAATGAGATGAGTTTATCTTTGTAGAGATGGCTTTGGGAGCCAAACAAAAGTTTGGAGGGAAGGTTATAGGCTATACCATTAACCTGGGAGAGTTTGTCACCAAGGCCAACCTGTACGTCATGATATTAGAATCTTATGACGTCATGATGGGCATGGACTGGTTGGAATCACATGAAGCGATACTCAACTATAAGATGAAATGGTTGAGCTTGGTCGACGACGAGGGACAGAGACGCATGATTGTAGGTCGGAACCAGGGAGTTTCCTTGAGGTTCATATCTTCCTTGCATTTACGAAAGAGCATGCACAAGGGGTGTAAGATTTATGCGATCCTCGCGTTAAAAAAAAAGGCAGTAGTGGAAGGTCTAGAACAAATTCTGGTGGTGAGAGAGTTTTTGGACGTCTTCCCGAAGGAATTACTTGGGATGCCACCGGAGAGGGAATTGGAGTTTACCATAGATCTAAAATCGGGGACTGAACCGATAGCTAGAACACCTTATCGGATGTTGACCCCAAATTTATAGGAGTTGAGAATGCAATTGAAGGAGTTGCTGGACCTGGGACTTATACATCCAAGTGTGTCACCATGGGGTGCACCTGTTATTTTCATACAAAATAAGGATGGGTCGTGGAGACTCTACATTGACTATCATCAATTGAACAAGGAAACGATCAAGAATCAATATCTGTTGCCAAGGATTGATGATTTGTTTGATCAGATGAAGGGTGCGACAGGTTTTCCAAGATCAAATTGAGATCAGGGTATCACCAGTTATGGATCAAGGAGGATTCCATCCCTAAGAACACCTTTATAATGATGTTTGGACATTACGAGTTTACTATTTTACCGTTTGGACTAGCGACCTCCCCAGGGGTATTTATGAGTTTGATGAACGGGGTGTTCTGTGAGTACTTGGAAAAGTTCATCCAAGTATTCATTGAAGATATTTTGATTTACTATCAGATGATGGAGGAGCATGATGAGCACTTGTGCTTGGTACTACAGTGTCTGTGAGAGAAAAATTGTATGGGAAATTGTCTAAATGATCGTTTTACCAATTGAAGATTCACTACTTGGGGCATGTCATCTCCGACGAAGGCATTGTCGTGGATACAACAAGGGTCGAGGCTATTATGGAATGACCTGTGCCGATGAATGTCCCAGAAGTGTGTAGCTTCATGGGTTTAGCAGGATACTATCGACGGTTCGTCGAGGGATTTTCAAAGATAGTAAATCCGATCATGGAATTGCAGAAGAAGAATAAGAAGTTTGTTTGGACTGAGAAATGCACGGAAGCATTTTGGAGGCTCAAGGATATATTGACAACAACATCGATACTAAAGGTACCTAACATGGATGCATATTTCTTGGTATGCACTAACACATCCAAGGAAGTCTTAGGCGGAGTCTTAATGCAAGACGATCGAGTGATCACTTACATCTTGAGGAAATTGAGAAGGTATGAGGAGAACTATGTGATAGATGATTTGGAGTTGTTAGGCATTGTTTATGCCTTGAGAGTTTGGAGACACTACCTTATTAGATGAAAATTTGAACTAAAAACAGACCATTGTGGACTAGAACACATCTTTATGCAAAGTGAACTGAACGCATGACAACGACGTTGGTCGGAATTGCTTAGTGAGTACAATTTCGATATTTATTACATAAAAGGAACAATGAATTATTTAAAGTCCACCCAATGTATTATTTAACAACTAAATGGTTACAATACATAGTCTTTATGATCTCAACAAGAGTGTTCAACAATATCATAAGAATTCTAGAGAAATTTTGGAAGGATAATAGTAAGTTAAAATTGTTTTCCTCCAACCCTAGCATAGAATAAATAAGCATATAAAATCATAAACCATTTATGGTTTTCCAATTCTACATGCTAGAAATCACGAACAATTAATTGGATAAATATAATTACTTAACATTGATTTTTTCCTACTAGTTCTTTTCCTTTATTCCCCTACCACTAGTTAACATTTATTCCCTATTATTTATCTATGTAAGGTTTTAATTGCAAAAATGCTCGCTTCCTCGATGCCACCTGAATAATCTTTGGGAGTAATATTTTCATTGCAAAGATGCTCACATCCTGGATGCCACCTGAATTTTCCATCAAGTCCAAGGTGTGGAATATCATAGTGTTGTTTGGAAGTGCGAGGACCATAGAGAGACATGGCGCCCTTGATATCATCACAGGTCAACCAACACTTTAATTTTCTAGGAGAAAGACGACTAAACATGATGGAGTAACAAAATGTGGAATGGTCCACACCTATAAAATTCATGATCTCGTGAAGCGATACACTCTCAAGATCCACTGTGGACTTATCATCCGTCACTTCCATATCCACTGTCCAAACCTCAATGTTGTCCAGGTGAAATCGTCCATCCTTTGGTGGAAACACATGTTCCACTGCCCCGAGAAGACCATCGAAGAGCCATCCGTCTGAGTGGTCTCCAACCATGAACTTGATATTTATATTTGCCGCTTCAAAGTCATCGATCTTTCGTAAATCCAAGTGAATGATAATGGCCCACTTCTGGAAGGCGTAAGCCACTACGGTCTTAATGTCTCTCCTGGACAAGATGGAAGACTCGACGAAAATAGAGAAAGAGTAGGTCCGATTTACTGTGATCAACCATATTTTTCCTGATGAACTTATATTCCAGGGGAATATTTATTGTGCTCAACAAAATTTTGTTCCTGATGAAATTATATTCCTCAGGCTCCATCTGTGAAGGCAATGTGCTACCATCACGTGGGAGGACCTGCGGAGGCAATGTGCTACCATCATAACTAGGTATTCTTATTTCTTGTTTGGGGAGGAGCATGTGAATGGAGCCAATTTTAACGTCATTCCTTTGGCACCCGGGAACCCTCAGACTGTCCAACGTGGTTGCGTCTAAAAATCCTGTCACAAAAACATTGATTTTACACTGCTAAAGACTGAGGGTTGCCTCCAGGTGGTTGTCGAACAGAGCTGTGGGTGGCCTGTGGTGTTGTTCGAGATGCGGAAGATATCCTAACTTTGTCAGAAATATCTTCAAATGCTTTGATACGATGGTGCTCATCCCCCTTCTTGAAGTTTTCCAGTGCATGGGATTTTGTGACAAACCGCTCACGATATGTCTGCTTGTTCCTCTCGCATATGGAGATCTGCAAGTGTCCAAGGTAGTTCTCCCACATCCAGAGATCTGCAGAGTGTCCAAGGTAGTTCTGTCTAAAAATACAGTCATAGAAAGATTGAAATTTCTTAGGTAAAGACAAAGGGATGCTTCCAGGCGATAATCGAACAGGGTTGTGGGTCGGTGTTCGCTGAGATGCTAGAGATATCCGCATGTTGCTAGAAATTTTTTCAACTCTTTGATTTGAGATTGTGTATCTCCTTTCTTGAAATTCCTCAACTTATTAAATTTTTAAGCAGACGTGGTTAATAGTTGATAGGGTTTCAACTGGTTCATGGACATGATTCTTTCTTTATTGAACCCATCAACTTTGGATGCTTCCGTCGTGGTTAATAGCTGATTATGTTGGTTCATGATTATATTATCTGAGGATGCCCCTAGGATCATTATCACTGCCACCAAAATAACGAAAACTATCACTCTGCAAAGATAAGGTAAGTTGGCCATTAAAATGATGGAAATTGTTGAACAGTGAAATAGCCAAAAGTTGAACTGTTCAACAATGAAATCATAGAAACGCTAGAAAGTGTTTAGCAATTAAATCACAGAAACACTTGATTCAAAGAAAATTCTCTGTTCAGCAATGAAATCATGAAATCACCAAAAACGGTTGACTTAAAACAAATTCTCCAACCCCGTGCTATAACTATTTATAACATTTTGTTACGTAAGTTAAGTTTTTTTTTTAATGTAATATTTTTATTGATCCGCATACTAGATTGTTTTAATGTAATTATATTGAAGGTAGACAAATATGTTCCATAAATTAAAATATTTTAAGTATAAAAATACTCTGTCTAATTAAAATGATCGCATAAACCATAATAAATTTGAATGTGCTATTAGTATTTTGATTCATGTGAGAAGCGATTATGATTGAGTATGTCAAATCGAAGGTACTCAGAAAAAAACACAATAAAGGAGAGCTTTAAATGTCCAACGATCAAAACAACGATGCCATTCGAAGATGGATTATGATCAGTGCTTGAAAATCTTTCAATAACTTCACTGGAAGGTCAAAGATTAATGTTCAAACAACTTACAATAGTATCAAAGTAGAAAGATATATTATTCTTCGGATGATCTTCACAATATAAGGAAAATAAGAAACTGATTTATATAGAAACTAAGCAAAAATTAAAAAATCAAATACAGATTTGTTAAAATTCTTTTATAAGTAAAATGAAAAATCAATTTATGAAATAATAGAGACCATTGAAAATATCTAAACAAATGATTGTGAATAAAAATTAGGAAATTCTTGGATGCACCATCAAAGTATATAAGAACAAAGTTAAGGTTGAGTATAATTATATTGAAGTATTGGTTATTGGATATAATTATTAGGCACTATAATTATATTGAAGTAATGGTTACTCGATTAATATAAAGTCTACGGATATAAAGTATTTTAAGGTCGAATAATAATGCTTGGTAGACTAACATCATCAACTCTTGTTTATCATTTAGATAAAGTATTGTAGGATTTTTCTAGAATAAATGTAACGATTCTTTTCAATTATGAAAGTTTTAAAATGTTATGTTCATTTTGCATATTATGATCCATTTTGAACATAAAAACTATCCAACTATGATCAATAATACCATCCTACCACATAATAATGACAAGGGAATCCAATTCCATTTCTTTGGTTACCTAAATTTAGTTATTCATTGTAGAGCATAAAGGATGTAGATAAATCTAGTTGAAAAGGATGAAATCACATTCTACATATTCCATCAAAATTCTAAAATGTGATTTTAATTATGAAAGTGGTTCATGTGTTTTTCAAACTTTAAATGCATACCTCAAATTACCCTCGTGTCATATTTTTGGATTTTAAATGTTAAATAAACATTTCACTAACATTCCACTCACCATATTTTGAATGGGTAAAGCTAGCTCGAGATATGAATTTGAAGAGAACCATAGCCGCATTCTTTCCTTCGCCTATTTTCCATTTTTAAACTCTCAAATATATATAGTGTAGATAAGAATTCTCCATTTCATGTTTCCTATTTGGGGAGGACCTTCATAGGAAATTTATGTACGTATAGTGGTGCAAAATATTCCCTCCAAGATTTTAAAAATAATATTTATGTACACACAATGGTGCAAACAATTCCTGCCAAGTTTTTGAAAAATAACATTTATGTATGAACATTCCCTCAAATATAATTGAATTACTTTTTCTAGACCACCAACAATTGGTTAAAGCCTTCCAACATTTGGCTAACCAAAGCATGAGAATAAAACATATCGTCCTAGAAGCAATGGGATCCAGATCGAGATCTAGATAATCTTCAGTAGTAAGGTTTTCATTGCAAATTGGCTCGCATCCTGGATGCCACCTGAATTTTCCATCAGGCCCAAGGTGTGGAATATCATAATGTTGTTCAGAAGTGTGAGGGCCATAGATTGCCATGGCACCTTGGATATCATCACAAGTCAACTGAAGCTTTACATTTCTGGGATCAAGATGGCTAAACATGATGGAACAATGGACTGTGTAATGGTATAAACCTATAAAATGCTCGATATCATGAAGCAATACACTCTCAATATCCATTGCAGACTTATCATCTATTACTACCATGTCCACCTTCCAAACCTCGACGCTATCCAGGTGAAATTGTCCATCCTTCGGTGGAAAGGAATGTGTCACTATGCCGAGAAGGCTGTCGAAGGGCCATCCGTTTGAGTGTTATCCCGCCACGAACTTGATATTTATATTTTTGTCTTCAAAGTCATAGATCTACCGGAAATCCAACTGAATGACAATGACCCACTTCTGGAAGGCAAAATCCATTGCAGTCTTAATGTCCCTCCTAGATAGGATGGATGAATCGATGAAACTAGAGAAAGAGTAGGTTAGATTTACTATGCTCAGCCATATTTTTTACTGATGAACTTATATTCCAGAGGCTCTAGCTATGAAGGAAATAGGCTACCATCATCTGTTTCCTACTTGGGGAGGAGCTACGGAGTAAATGAGCTCCCATCGTAACTAGGTATTTGTGTTTCTTGTTTGGGTAGGAGCATGTGAGTCGAGCCAATTTTATCGTCATTCCTTTCACACCTAGGAACCCACAAAATATCCAAGGTGGTTATGTCTAAAACTTATTAGGATATTTAGACACTTAGGAGTTAGTTAAGATCTACTTGGTCTAATGTGTCTTTAGGTAAAAGTGTGTTTCTTTAGTATGCATTGGTATGCATTTGTAGTTAGGAAATCCAACGATCATGATATGTTCTCGACAAAGAGTGATTCGAGAGTTCATATTCTCCTCGATCTTAGTGACCATTGATTAGTGTCTTAACAACGAATTGGTCCATGATCTCTATTTACATAGCATGGAGGGTCATTTTCCAAGAAAGTAGAAAGCCATCCAAATGAAACACACTTATAATCTATTACTACCATGTCCACCCTCCAAACCTCGACGCTTCTTACAGGGCATCCAACTAAAACACATTATTCCATATACACCACAACCAAATGGTTTTGCTGAGAGAAAGAACCACACATTAAAATAAATGGCTAATTGTATGATCCAATCTAAGGGATTAAATCCAAAGTATTGGGCGGAAGCCATCAACTGTGCAAATTACATAGTAAATCACACTCCCACAAATGATCTTAAAAGTATAACACCAGAAGGATATTGGACTAAGTCACTTCTGTATATTTGGAAGTATAGCATGGGCTCACATTCCTGATGAGAAAAGAAAAGCATTGCAACCTAAAAGTGAGAAGTGTATATTTTTTTATTATTCTGAATATTTCAAAGGGGTAAAATCGTGAATCTGGGTAACACTTTCATGACAATCGGGTCTCCAAAATTTCTAGCGGCAATTTTTCGGCCGAACAAATGCTACTTTCGGCCGAAATATTTTTTGGCTGAAAATTTTCACGTCAAATTTAACGGTGCCGTCAAAATTCGTGTACAATGTTTTTTGAATGAATTATTTTCCCTTGGTAAGAATATTTCGGCCGAAACGTTTATTTTTAACGGAT
>JZKD02S2067896.1:750612-775005 GCA_000966675.3 Picea glauca | reverse complement strand
TCACGTGAAGCACACTGATTTGTGATGAAAACTTTATTGGGGATATGATTTATGAATGTGGGAAAGCATGAGTTGAGTTTTCTCACATGTTTTTTCTTAAAAAAATATATTGAAGTGACAAATATGTTATAATAATTCAAAAATGTGTGTGTAGAGAGAGGCATGCATATATACACTATAACCCACATGTGTTTATCTCTATGTATTTATGCATATCTCCTTTCTTGAAATTCCTCAACACATCAAATTTTGAGGCCACCCTAGTTAACACTTGATGGGGTTTTTGTTGGTTCATTGACATGACTTTGTTATTAGTTTTTTTCTTGAAGTTCCTCAACCCATCAACTTTGGAGGCCACCGTGATTAACAACTAATCTCCTTTTTACTGCTTCATGAACTAAGTCATTATTATGCTATCTGAGGACACACACACAATTAAGTGTCACGAGATCTATCAATTTTTTACTACACTCAATTGTTGTCAATATAAAACCCAATAATATTGGAATCAACCATTGTTTGTAGAATCATAATATTTATGTGTCATTTATGTACACACATCTTTTAAAAAATAAACTTTATGTACATACGATGGTGCAAACAATTCCCTCCAAGATTTTAAAAATAATATTTATGTACACACAATGGTGCAAACAATTCCCTCAAGTTTTCGAAAAATAACATTTATGTATGCACATTCCCTCAAAGATAACCTAATTACTTTTTCTATCCCTCCAACAATTGGTTAAAGCCTTTCAACATTTGGATAGCCAAAGAACAAGAATCAAACCTACCGTCCTAGAAGCAATAGGATCTGGATCCGGATAATATTCAATAGTAAGGTTTTCATTGCAAAGTTGTTCGCATCCGGGATGCCACCCAAATTTTCCATCATGCCCAAGGAGTGGAATATCATAGTGTTGTTCGAAGTGTGAAGGCCATAAAGAGACATGGCTCCCTGGATATCATCATAGGTCAATCGACACTCTACTTTTCTAGGATCAAGATGGATAAACATGATGGAGCAATGGTCCAAACCTATCAAATTATCTATCTCGTGAAGCAATACACTCTCAAGATCCACTGCAAAATTATCATCTGTCACTGCCATTTCCACCATCCAAACCTCGACTGTGTCCAAGTGAAATCGTCCTTCCTTCGACGGAAAGGCATGTGCCATTATGCCGAGAAGGCCGTCGAAGGGTTGTCTGTCTGAGTGTTCTCCCACCACGAACTTGATCTTTATATTCACAACTTCAAAGTAATCGATCTCCAAAAAATCCAATTTAATGACAATGACCCACTTATGGAATGTGGAAGCCATTGCAGTCTTAATGTCGCTCCTCGACATGATGGACGACTCAATGAAACTAGATAAAGAGTAGTTTAGATTTGATGTGCTCAGGCAGATTTTTTTATTGATGAAGTTATATTCCAGGGGCTCCAGCTGCGAAGGAAATGGGCTACCATCGCGTGTTTCCTATTTGGGGAGGGGCTATGACGAAAATGGGCTCCCTTCATAACTAGGTATTCATGTTTCTTTTTTGGGGAGGAACATGTGAGTTGAGCCAATTTTAACATCATTCCTTTCGAACCTAGGAACCCGCAAACTGTTCAAGGTGGTTGTGTCTAAAAACATGGTCACATAAATATTGAGTTTATAGTAGTCAAGACGGAGGGTTACCTCCAGGCGGTCGTCGAACATTGGGTGGTCTGTGTTGTTGGTCAAGATGCAGAAGAAATCCATATTTGTTAGAAATTTCTTCAAATGCTTGATACGACTGTTCTCATCGCCCTTCTTTAAATTTTCAGTGCGTGGAATTTTGTGACAAGCTGTTGATCGGATTTCTTCTTATTCCTCTCACATCTGGAGATCTGTAGAGTGTCTAAGGTAGTTCTGACTAAAAATCCAGTCAAAGAAAGATTGAAATTTCTCTGGTAAAGACGGAGGGCTATCTCTAGGCGATCATCGAAGAGGGTTGTGGGTCGGTTTTGGATGAGAGGTAGGAGATATTCACATGTTGATAGAATTTTTTTCAATTCCTTGAGTAGACAATGTGTATCTCCTTTCATAAAATTCCTCAGTTTATCAAATTTTGAATCCGCCGTGGTTAATAGCTGACCGAGATTTCGTTGGTTTATGGACATGACTCTTTCTTTATTGAACTCATCAACTTTGGAGGCCGCCATGTTTAATAGTTGATTCTGCTGGTTCATGATTATGTTATCTCAATATGCCTACAGGATCATCAATACTACCACCCCAATAACGAAAACTATAATTCTACAACTTGATAAGGTAAGCTGGCCATTAAAATGATGGAAACTATTGAGCAATGAAATAGAGAAAAGCTGAATTGTTCAACAATAAAATCACCCCAACGATGGAAATTTTTCAACAATGAAATCGCTCAAACATTGGAAATTGTTCAACAATGAAATCACCAAAAACCCTTGATTCAAAACAAATTCTCCAACCCCGTTCCATCGCTATTTATAACTTTTTTTCAGGTAAGTTAAGTTAATTTTTTTAATGTAATTGTTTTATTGATCCACATACTGTGAGTGTTAGGCAATATAATTATAGTGAAGTAATGGTTACTCGATATAAAGTGTTTTAACTTAGACTACTAATGTTCTATAAATTAAAATATTTTAAGTGTAAAAAGAGTTTGTCTAATTAAAATGATTGCCCAAACCATAATAAATTGGAATGTGTTATTAATAATTTGGTTCATTTGTCAATCGATGATTGACTATGTCAAATCGAAGGTACTGAGCAAAAACACAATAAAGGAGAGCTTTAAATGCCCATCGTTTAGAAGATGGATTGTGATCAATGCTTGAAAATATTTCAATAACTACAAGGGAAGGTCAAATATTGATGTTCAAATAAATTCTGATAGTATCAAAGTAGAAATATATATTATTCTTGGGATGATCTCAGACAATATAACAGGAAAATAAGAAATTGATTTATATGGAATCTAGAGAAAAAATTAAAACCAATATTTAGATAATCTACGATAATATTAGAGAAAAATAAAATATATATTTGCTAAAAGTCTTTTATAATATCAAAGTAATCTGAAAAAACAATTTATGAAATAATACACAAAGTTATTGAAAATATTAAAACAAATGATTGCGACTAGAAATTAGGAAATTCTTCGATGCACCATCAAAATGAAATATAAGAACAAAGTTAAGGTTGAGTATAATTATATTGAAGTAATGGTTAGTTGATATAAGTATTAGGCAGTATAATTATATTGAAGTAATGGTTACTCAATTAATATAAATTCTATAGATATGAAGTATTTTAAGGTAGACTAATAATGTTTGGTAGACTAACGTCATCAACTCTTATTTATCATTCACATTAAGTAATGTGGAAGTTTTATAGTATAAATGTTATGGTTCCTTTCAATTATGAAAGTGTTAAAATGTTATGTTAGTTTTGCATATTATGGTCCATTTTGAACATTAAAACTATCCGACTATAATCAATAATGCTATACTGCCACACAATAACGAAAAGGGAATCCAGTTCCATTTCTTTGGTTCCCTGAATTCAGTTATGCATTGTAGAGTATAAAGGATGTATAGAAATCTTGTTGAAAAGGATGAAATCACATTCTACATATCCCATGCAAATTCCAAAATGTGATTTTAATTATGAAAGTGGTCCATGTGTTTTTCAAACTTTAAATGTATACCTCAAATTAGCCCCATGTCATATTTTTGTCTTTTAACTGTTAAATAAACATTTCGCTAAATGGTAAACACAGAGGGTTACCTCTAGGATATCATCGAGGAGGGTTGTGGGTCAGTGTTGGTTGAGACGCAAGAGATATTTGGATGTTCCTAGAAATGTTTTCAACTCCTTGAATAGACAATGTGGATCTCCTTTCTTAAAATTCCTCAATTTATCAAATTTTGAAGCCACCCAGGTTAATAGCTGACTGGGTTTTGGTTGGTTCATGGACATGAATCTTTATTTCTTGAACCCATCAACTTTGGAGGTCGTTGTGGTTAATATTTGATTATGTTGCTTCATGATTATGTTATTTCAATATGCCCCTAGTATCATCAATACTACCACCCCAATAAGGAAAAATATCACTCTGAAACTTGATAAGATAAGATGGCCATTTAAATGGTGGAAACCGTTGAGCAGTGAAATAGCCAAAAGATGAACTATTCAACAATGAAATCGCACAAACATTGGAAATTGTTCAACAATGAAATCGCCCAAATGCACCAAAAACCCTTGATTCAAAACAAATTCTCCAATCTCGTTCCATCGTTATTTATAACTTTTTTTCACATAAGTTAAGTCAATTTTTTTAATGTAATTGTTTTATTGATCCACATACTGTGAGTATTAGGCAGTATAATTATATTGAAGTAATGGTTACTTGATATAAATTATTTTAAAGTAGACTACTATTATTCTATAAATTAAAATATTTTAAGTGTAAAAAGCATTTGTCAAATTAAAATGATTGCCCAAACCATAATAAATTTGAATGTGCTATTAGTATTTTGGTTCATGTGTCAATTGATCATTGACAATGAAAATCAAAGGTACTGAGCAAAAACACAATAAAGGAGAGCTTTAAATGTCCAACATTCAAAACAACCAAGCCATTAGAAGATGGATTATGATCGATACTTGAAAATGTTTCAATAACAACAAGGGAAGGTCAAAGATTAATGTTCAAATAAATTCCAATAGTATCAAAGTAGAAAGATATATTATTCTTGAGATGATCTCTCACAAATTACAATATAAGAGGAAAATAAGAAATTGATTTATATGGAACCTAGGGAAAACATTAAAACCAATATTTAGATAATCTACGATAACACTGGAGAAAAATAAAATACAGATTTGCTAAAAGTCTTCTATAATATCAAAGTAAAATGAAAAATCAATTTATGAAATAATACACAAGGCCATTGAAAATATTGAAACAAATGATTACGACTAGAAATTAGGAAATTCTTCGATGCACCATCAAAGTGAAATATAAGAAAAACGTTAAGGTTGAGTATAATTATATTGAATTAATGGTTACTCGATATAAGTATTAGGCAATATAATTATATTGAAGTAATGGTTACTCTATTAATATAAAGTCTACGGATATAAATTATTTTAGGGTAGACTAATAATGCTTGGTAGACTAACATTATCAAATATTCTTTATCATTTGCATTAAGTAATGTAGAAGTTTTATAGTATAAATGTTATGATTCCTTTCGATTATGAAAGTGTTAAAATGTTATGTTCGTTTTGCATATTATGGTCCATTTTGAACATAAAAATTATCTGACTACGATCAATAATGCTATACTACCACACAATAACGACAAGGGGATCCAGTTCCATTTCTTTGGTTCCCTGAATTCAGTTATGCATTGTAGAGTATAAAGGATGTAGATAAATCTTATTGAAAAGGATGAAATCACATTCTACATATCCCATGGAAAATCCAAAATGTGTTTTTAATTATGAAAGTGGTCCATGTGTTTTTCAAACTTTAAGTGCATACCTCAAATTAGCCCCATGTCATCTTTTTGTCTTTTAAATTTTAACTAAACATTTTGCTAAATGGTAAAGATAGAAGGATGCCTCTAGGCGATCTTCAAAGAGGGTTGTGGGTCGATGTTGGCTGAGAGGCAGGAGATATCAATTTTTGAAGTCGCCCTGGTTAATAGCTGACCACGTTTTGGTTGGTTCATGGAAAAGACTCTTTCTTTCTTGAACCCATCAACATTGGAGGCCACCGTGGTTAATAGTTGATTCTATTGGTTCATGATTCTGTTATCTCAATATGTCCCCAGGATCATAAATAATACCACCCCAATAACAAAAACTATCACTCTACAACTTGATAAGGTAAGTTGGTCATTAAAATGGTCAAAATTGTTGAGCAGTAAAATAACCAAAATCTAAATTGTTCAAAAATTAAATCACTCAAACGATGGAAATTGTTCAACAATGAAATCGACCAAAAGATGGAAATTGTTCAACAATAAATTAGCCAAAAACCCTTGATTCAAAAAAAATTCTCCAACCCCATTCCATCGCTATTTATAACTTTTTTTCACGTAAGTTAAGTTAACTTTTTTAATGTAATTATTTTATTGATCCACATACCGTAAGTATTAGGGATTATAATTATATTGAAGTAATGATTACTCGATATAAAATATTTTAAGGTAGACTACTAATGTTATATAAATTAAAATATTTTAAGTGTAAAAAGAGTTTGTTGAATTAAAATGATTGCCCAAACCAAAATAAATTGGAATGTGCTATTAATATTTTGGTTCATGTGTCAATCGATGATTGAATATGTCAAATCGAAGGTATTGATAAAAATAAAAATAAAGGAGAGCTTTAAATGTCAAACGTTCAAAACAACCAAGCCATCAGAAGATGGATTATGATCGATGCTTGAAAATATTTCAATAACTACAAGGGAAGGTCAAAGATTAATGTTCAAATAAATTCCAATAGTATCAAAGTAGAAAGATATATTATTCTTGAGATGATCTCTGATAATATAAGAGGAAAATAAGAAAATTATTTATATGGAACCTAGAGAAAAAATTAAAACCAATATTTAGATAATCTACGATAACATTGGAGAAAAATCAAATATATATTTGCTAAAAGTCTTCTATAATGTCAAAGTAAAATGAAAAATAAATTTATGAAATAATACATAAGGCCACTGAAAATATTGAAACAAATGATTGTGACTAGAAATTAGGAAATTCTTCGATGCACCATCAAAGTGAAATATAAGAATAAAGTTAAGGTTGAGTATAATTATATTGAAGTAATGGTTACTCGATATAAGTATTAGGTAGTATATTTATATTGAAGTAATGGTTACTTGATTAATATAAAGTCTACGAATATAAAGTATTTTAAGGTAGACTAATAATGCTTGGTAGACTAACATCATCAAATCTTATTTATCATTCACATTAAGTAATGTAGAAGTTTTATAGAATAAATTTTATGGTTCCTTTCGATTATGAAAGTGTGAAAATGTTATGTTTGTTTTGCATATTATGGTCCATTTTGAACATACAAATTATCCAACTATGATCAATAATGCTATACTACCACACAATAATGACAAGGGAATCCAATTCCATTTCTTTGGTTCCCTGAATTCATTTATGCATTGTAGAGTATAAAGGATGTAGAGAAATCTTGTTGAAAAGGATGAAATCACATTCTACATATCCTGTCAAAATTCCAAAATGTGATTTTAATTATGAAAGTAGTCCATGTGTTTTTCAAACTTTAAATGCATACCTCAAATTAGTCCCATGTCATCTTTTTGTCTTTTAAATGTTAAATAAACATTTCACTAAATGGTAAAGACGGAGGGATGCCTCTAGGTGATCGTCGAAGAGGGATGTCGGTTGGTGTTGGATGAGAGGTAGGAGATATCCGCATGTTGCTAGAAATTTTTTCAATTCCTTGAGTAGACAGTGTGTATATACTTTCTTAAAATTCCTCCGTTTATCAAATTTTGAAGTCGCCCTGGTTAATAGCTGACCAAGTTTTGGTTGGTTCATGGACAAGACTCTTTCTTTATTAAACCCATCAACAATGGAGGACACCGTGGTTAATAGTTGATTCTGCTGGTTCATGATTTTGTTATCTCAATATGCCCCCAAGATCATCAATACTACCACCCCAATAACGAAAACTATCACTCTGCAACTTGATAAGGTAAGATGGTCATTAAAATGTTGGAAATTGTTGAGAAGTGAAATAGCTAAAAGATAAATTGTTCAACAATGAAATCTCCCAAATGCTGGAAATTGTTCAACAATGAAATCGCCCAAAAGTTGAAAATTGTTCAACAATGAAATCGCCAAAAACCCTTGATTCAAAACAAATTCTCCAACCCCGTTCCATCGCTATTTATAACTTTTTTTAACGTAAGTTAAGTTAACTTTTTTAATGTAATTGTTTTAATGATCCACATGCTATAAGTATTAGGAAGTATAATTATATTGAAGTAATGGTTACTCAATATTAAAATATTTTAAGTGTAAAAAGAGTTTGTCGAATTAAAATGATTTCCCAAACCATAATAAATTTGAATGTGCTATTAATATTTTGGTTCATGTGTCAATCGATGATTGATTATGTCAAATAGAAGGTACTGAGAAAAAACACAATAAAGAAGAGCTTTAAATGTCGAACGTTAAAAACAACCAAGCCATCAAAAGATGGATTATGATCGATGCTTGAAAATCTTTCAATAACTACAAGGGAAGGTCAAAGATTAATGTTCAAATAAATTCCAATAGTATCAAAGTAGAAAGATATATTATTCTTGAGATGATATCTAAGAGGAAAATAAGAAATTCATTTATATGGAACCTAGAGAAAAAAATAAAACCAATATTTAGATAGTCTATGATAACATTGGAGAAAAATCAAATATAGATTTGCTAAAAGTCTTCTATAATATCAAATTAAAATGAAAAATCAATTTATGAAATAGTACACAAGGCCATTGAAAATATTGAAACAAATGATTGCAACTAGAAATTAGGAAATTCTTCGATGCACCATCAAAGTGAAATTTAAGAACAAAGTTACGGTTGAGTATAATTATATTGAAGTAATGGTTACTCGATATAAGTATTAGGAAGTATAATTTTATCGAAGTAATGGTTACTTGATTAATATAAAGTCTACGGATATAAAGTATTTTAAGGTAGACTAATAATTCTTGGTAGACTAACATCATCAACTCTTCTTTATCATTCACATTAAGTAATGTAGAAGTTTTATAGTATAAATTTTATGGTTCCTTTCGATTATGGAAGTGTTAAAATGTTATGTTCGTTTTGCATATTATGGTCCATTTTGAACATACAAATTCTCCGACTATGATCAATAATGCTATACTACCACACAATAACAACAAGGGAATCCAATTCCATTTCTTTGGTTCCCTAAATTCAGTTATGCATTGCGGAGTATAAAGGATGTAGAGAAATCTTGTTGAAAAGGATGAAATCACATTCTACATATCACATCAAAATTCAAAAATGTGATTTTAATTATGAAAGTGGTCCATGTGTTTTTCAAACTTTAAATGCATACCTCAAATTAGCCCCATGTCATCTTCTTGTATTTTAGATGTTAAATAAACATTTCGCTAACATTCCTCTGACCATATTTTGAACGGGTAAAGCTGGACCGAGATATGAATTTGAGGAGAACCATAGCCCCATTCCTTCCTTCGCTTATTATCCATTTTAAAATATTATATATATATATATATATATATATACTTCATTTCATGTTTTTTTAAATCAACTAAATATTTATATATAAATATAATTTTTCAGTTTTAAATATATATAATTTTTTTTTTATATTTTAACAAGTTTTTATATATATATTAAAATGGTTAGAAATGTTAGTTTAATAGTTGTCATCAATGTTATTGGGTATCTGGCTCCCCTTTACCAATATGATTGATTCAGGAGCATCATCAACAAAGCCACATGGGATGACATCTCAATGCCTTAGCGCTCCTTTTGAGTAAATTCAGAATCTTAACGTTGGCATTTACTGCAAATATTTTTTTTTGAACTGATTGAAAACTGGAGAAGATCAAAATGCTTGGGAGCTGAATGATCATGAGTGATCTGGGAGTTTCACTCCTAGAATTTAATGTAACAGAACTTAAGTGGTAGTTATTTTTTTCTGGAGTAGATAGACGTTGTAAATGGTGATTAGACACCACTAGAGTAGTTAGAGGAAAAGGCTCGAAGAACCCCTTTTGTGATTCATTATAACACATGCCTAGTAGAGGTTGTAGAGGTAGAGAAGAGAGGAGAGGAGATATATGAAACTCTGTTACAGTCCAACATGCACGTATTGTAATCATACATTCATGTTAATGAAAAAATCATTTTTTCCTGCATATGATTCCTTATGTGTTTATGTGTGTTTTATGAAAGTTATCTGTGGTTATGTATGTTGTATATGTGAGTTAGATTCTATATGTAGGGAAAAAATAGACTTCACTATCTGTCTGTGACTTTGCTGAGTTGTTCTTGGTTCTTAAGATAAATTCAAGGAGTGCATGACAGAGTGATGGAAACTTTGTGAGTGAGCGCAAGGAGTGCGCATCTGAATTTCAAATCGAATTCAGAAGAGAATGTGCCAAGAGGGCACACCAGGATAAATACAGACTCAAGGAGATCCTCAGAGTTACTGAATAATCTAGAGGAAGGACTATGCAGAGAAGGCACAAAGGAGAAACCTAGAGTTACTGAACACTCTAAGGGAGAGGCTCTGCAAGGCATTGAGCAGGCACGAGGAGTGTGAAAGAAGATTACTGGAAAATATTCTGAGTCTGAATCTGTCTGAAGGAAAATTAAGTGGAAGGAGTGCACAAGGGAGATGAACTTGTCCAAGTTCGAAAGCTCAAGAGAAAGAGAAAATAAAGTGCTACAAGGGCACTCAAAAATCTTCTAAGGAAGTGGAAGGGCTGAGCCCCTTTGAAATTCTAAGTAATTCCCAAAGATTAAAAGAGATAGCGCAAGGAGTGTGAAAAAGTCAGACTTATTCCAAGTCTCGAAGATAAGGAGGAGAAACGCAGATGAGACCCAAAGTCGCCAGGCTCGCAGAAGGATCAAAGGTTGAAGCCCTCAAACACTTGAAATTTTCCAAGTTCAGGAGTCATCCAAGCTAAGGCTAAAGAGAAGTTGCAGTAGCCATCAGATATTCTTTTGGAGGAGGTTTGGATCATCAGATCATGGTATAGGATGAAGGAGGAGCACGTTAGGCAGAAGAAAATATCCCATCCATCGGATCTGAGCATGAGGTCTGAAAACCGTTAGATCTAAAGGAAGTTTCATGATGGATAACAGTTGAAGTCATTCAGACTTCACACATTCAAGAATTTTGAAGCGCAAAGGAGTAGGGACTCCCGAAGTCCCGAGGCTCGAACTAAATCAGAACCCTCCATCATCCTGAGGGACAGGTGGTAGATGATCTTTTTTCTCCTGAGTAGAAGTACTCTGGGAGTGCTCGGATAAGCAGAGTGTTAAAGCATCGAAGTCCCAGAGCTGCGAAGTAAATCCTAGCTATCGATGCTGGGAAGGGGTATGTGTCAACAAATCTGAAACTCTAGAGAAATAACACTCCAAGAGATTTCATTTATGGAGTGTGAAGAACTCCTGAAGGTCTGAAGAGTAGAGTATATCACAATCATCTATTGTGAAGGACACATGGTGAGAGATCTGAAGTTCTGGAGGTTTAACACTATGGGAAGAAGGAAGTGAATGAGAGTGAAGAAATCTTGAAGTCAAAGGGAACCAAATATAGATCTGGACCATAGATCCAGAGGAGGATACATGTCAACATATCACTCATTTGAAGAAGAAGCTATCTGGGAGTAAGGGGTAGTGCAGCATCAAAATTTGTCGAAGGATGAAGTGCCAAAGTAAATCGTGACCATAGGATAAGGGAGGAAGTGTGTCATCATATCAACCAGTCCGAAGATCGTTAACTTCATAGAGATTACAAGGGAGAATCAGTTGAAGCTGAAATAGATCTAGGTTGTCGACAGTGGAGGATGAGTGTCAAGAGATCGTGAACTTTGGGGGTTTGTTACTCTAGAGATTTAGTGTAGTCGTGTTTCGAAAATCACCGAAGCATCGGAGCTCGAAGAAATCAGGGACATTTATATATTTGAAGGTTTGAAGGTTTAAAAATACGAGAAGAAGCAAGTGAATGAGAGTGAAGAACTCTGAAATTCAAAGGGAGTCGAAGATAGATCTGGACCGTAGATCCAGAGGAGGATACGTGTCAGCGTATTGCTTGTTCAAAGAAGAAGATATCTGGGAGGAAGGGGTAGAGAAACATCAAAATTTTTCAAAGGTCAATGTGCCAAAGTAAATCATGATCGTAGGATAAGGGAGGACACGTGTCATCAGATCATCCATTCTGGAGATCGTGAACTTTAGGGATATTACAAGGGAGAATCAATTGAAACTGTAATACATCTGGGCCGTTGACAGTGGAGGACACGTGTAAGGAGATCATGAACTTTGTGGTTTTTTTACTCTAGAGATTTCTTGGAGTCGTGTTTCAAAAATAACCAAAGCACCAGAGCTTAAAGAAATCAAGGTCGTTGATTGGAAAAGGAGTGGGGGTCGTCGATCCCTCACGCACCAAGTCAAAATTTCAAGAGTTCGAAGTTCAGGGGGAATTGGTGAGCAGTGATAGAAAACACCCGAAGCCCAAAGCTCTAAAGAGCCCTTTGAGTTGGTGCCTGGGCACAACCTGAGGTCATATGAAGGAAAGGGCCTAATGAGGGAGGATAGAGCTTGTTATTCAAATTCCTCAAAGAGGCCAAGAAAGATCCTGCGAGTTTGACAGAGCCTGCACTTTGAAAGAAAAGGGACCTGTGTAAATTAGTTTGGGGTCTAGCAGAGGCCCGAAGATTCGATCTGATTCCTTGATTTGAACAATCCTAGACTGGGAGGTCGAGCAACCCTGAGAGTGTAGGGGGGTTTGCATCAAGTGGTATTAGAGATTGATTTTGTTTGTAGATAACAGACAAAGGAGAAAGAGATAGTTTGATATCATCAAGTGATATTAAATCTTAAAATTTTCTTGCAGACAGCGGGAAAAGGAAAAAAAAGACAACTAGACAACATCAAGTAATATCAAGAGCTTAAAATTTATCTGCAAATCATAGGAAAAATTGAGAATGTGTAAAGAGATAATCTGATAACATCAAATGGTATAAGAAGCATAAATTTTCTTGTAGACAATAGGTGAAGGAGAAGACAAAGTATTGATTCTCTGTGAATGATGGTTGCACGCGAACAACAACAAATGGACAACCAAGTGAGCTGCAGGGAAAATTTTGAGATTCTCTCAGTTACAGAGTAATCCAAAGACTTTCCAGGAGGGCAAGCAGAGGGTGAAAATGGATACTAAAGACCATAGATGTGGTCAAGAGAAGGACTGCTAGAAAAAAAAAAAAACAGAGATGGACAAAGAGCTCAGGGAAATTAGACTAGAAATGGAGAGGATAGCATTGAAGATGCAACAAGAAGCAAAGGTACATGATGCAGGAGCATCGCTCCACGTCAGCAGCCAGCCAACCACGTCAACATGCATGCATTCAAAGCTGAAGGGAGGCGCAGCCTCATTTGAATTTGAATTGGATGCAATTTAATGTCTTAGGCTGGTGAGCCATGGAAGCCATGCCTTTGAGCAGGCATTAGATAGGATCGGCTTTAATGCCAAGATCGACTGAGATCTAGATCCGATTCTGGACTAGATATCCATTGATTGTAATTGATTAGGGTAGGTAGACCTGGAGGGAAGCACTCAATGAGCCCCTTAGGTAAAAGAGATTTTCATATCTCATTTTGAGAGTTGAGTTAGAGTAGAGAGGAGCCAGAAAGAGCTCAGGAACATCATTGTAATTCCAGGCATTTTCCATTGTTAATACAAACAATAGTTTTTCCTGCATTTCTGTATGTTATGTGAATGTCTGTGTGTGTTCCCTTGTGTGTTGTAGATGTATACTGGAGTTGTGCATTTGCAGGAGTGTGTTCGGCTTCAGGTTGAAGGTCTTTGAGGCTTCATACCAGGAGGGTGTGACAAAATGCTGGAGGTTCTGAGAGCCGTACACTGAGGATGCACTTCTGAACACTGCGGGTTCAGACAAAGACATGCTGAGGCACAGGAACTGAAGTCAACAAATCAGATGAAGACTTGTGAGGTTGTTGAACACCTCAGGAAGTAAGGCTGTCTAGGTGAGAACATAGTTGGAGACAGAATCACTGAGGATTCTGTGAGAGCTCTGCCAGGAGGGCATTGAGCAGGTGCAAAGAGTGCACAGGAAGACAGAACTACTGAACGTTCTGTGGAGAAGAGACTCCGCCAGGAGGGTGTCGAGAAAGTGTGCAGATAGGAACAGAAGGAGAAAAGAACTCTTTGAGTTCTAGAAGTGAGGAAAGGTCCACTGAGGTAACTTTCACTGGGTTGCTGAATACCCATAAGTACTCAAGAAGAGGCTTGAGGAGAAGGATAGCCAGGAAGGAATCCATTTCATTCTCCATTTGTGGGAGGAGAAGAAGAGTAAAATCCCTAAGGGGTCTGAGTGGTTGCGTAGCTCAGGAAGGATAGTACCAGTGAGTGTAGCTGAAGATTCTGCAAGGAATGCAGGAGTCGGAGGAATCCTTGAGGATTCAAAAGGAGAAGAAAAGCTCAGGAGGAGTAAGTGTTTGTGCATGCACGATGAGACTCAAGGTTGTGGAGCTCGCAAAGGAGCAGATAAAGGTCGAGATTTTGGAAAGGTTGAGGTTATTCCAAGTCTCAGGAGAACACGTTTGATGCTCAGGAGGGAGCAACAGCCATCGTCAGATTGGCAGGAGAGAATAGATCTGGACTGTTGAATATTCACGTCCAGGGGAGTGCCAGAAGGAATGCACAGGAGAGGAGGACCGACAGCCGTCATATATGTGGAAGTTGTGCAGAGGTTAAGCAAAGGAGTAGTCGTACAGGAGGCTCTGGTGAGAGCACAACAACCATTGGATTGGCAGATAGAGGGATCTGGACCATCAAGGAGATTTACGTCTAGGAGGAGCCACAGTAGGAGGAAACCGACAGCTGTCGGATCTCATACTGAAATCTCGTCAGCTGTTAGATCTCGGGGAGTTGCGCATGGGTTAAGTCACAGTGAACAGAGGAGGAACCCGGAGGAGTCATCGAGATATTAGCTTCATCAGAATTTTGCAGAACAAGAGAATCGAGACCTCATAAGTCCTGAAATCCCAAGAAAGGATCTCAACCGTTGATCTTGGTAGGACGCGTGACAGGAGATCTGGATGAGTCGACGGTTGGAGCATCGGGTTTTCCAAAGGAAAGAAACTCTTGCATATAGGAATCGCGATCCGTGATTTCCCGACAAGATCTGAACCATTCGCTTGGAGGATGCGTGTCAGAGGATCCCGAGAATTCGGGGTTCGGCATATCAGAGTTTCTGGAAGCAAGAAACTCTTGCAACTCGAAGTTGCGATTCATGATATCCCGACAGAGGAGCGTGTGGGGCCACCCAGGTGCTCAGTGAAGTACAGGTGGCAGATCAAAGGGCGGGAGCCACTAAGGAAAACAAAGTTGTAGTGGGAGCCAGCTGTCAGTATAGAAGCAAAGGAGGACAGAAGTGAAGTGGAGGCCAGTTGTCAACGATTGGGAGCGCATTGAGGTTCGACAAATCGCGGGTCCAAGGGACATATGCACGATGACATCGTAAACCTTGTAGCCCCTACGGGGATAAGGTAGTGGTCACGAAGTGTGGTCACATTGGCCAGGAGTTGAGCCAGGAGGGCTAGCATGTGGAGGAGCGCATCACAAATCGAAGAATCATGAGTCACGGGGACTTGTGCATCGTGACATCGTGAACACTGAAACTTCGATGGAGGGTTTGACTGTGGTCACACAGAGACAGGTCATATGGACCATGTTCTAGCCAGGAGGGCTAGTGCACAGAAAGGGCACATCGGGTTTATAGAGCATTGAAACCCCGATGGAGATGATTTAGGCTGTGGTCTTATTGGAGAGGTCATATGGACCAAGGAGTATGGCCCCAGGGGCTAAGACAGGGAAGGAGCTCATCGCGAATCGAAGATTGGAGAGGCGAGAAGTTCTCGACAGCGAGAACCGTGAAACCCCAAACCTTGATACATAGTCGAGGATAACCACGGTCAAGTGCCGAAGTCCGTGGGGAGGAATTAAAGGACCTGTGGATTGGTTAATTGCAAGAGAGATTCCCGAGGGAATCCAAAGAGCCAATTTCGGCTCGAGTAAGGGATTTTGAACGATCCTGAGAGAAGGAGAGCGCAACGGAGGTGTGGTTTCATCTTTCTCTGCATCAATACACTAGACATATGTGTAACATCCTGCTCTTGCGCGCATTGAACAAACTTATTCTTTGAGGACACTTGCTTGCAAGTGATCTAGATTATTATACTATTGGGCATCTGATTATGATTATGTGACATTATGGATATGATGACATGTTATTTTTTGTATTGACATAGACAGGTGCTACTGACTGGGTTCTCCTGACTGTGGAGAAGTTTGGACCTCAAGGATGCAGAGGAATCAATGAAACCCCTTGGACTCCAGATTGAGTCAGGGAGTGGACTATTGGGTTTTATTATTGTTGATATGACATATGCACATCTGATTAGATGTTATGATGATTGATTTTATTTCTGGCATGATTCCTTGATGATGCAGGCTAAAAATAGCTTGTCGACTTGACTCACATGTGGAGTAGAGGGGTCACGCACAAAAACCAAAGACGTTGAGAGAGAGGTGTGGACAGAAGCCCTGCCACAACCTACTAGCACTCCTGCCATGGCTCGAACTGTAGGTTAACAATTACCTAGTTCGAGAAGGCCCATGATACCATGAGGGTAGACTGAGATAGTGGCTCACGATGATTCTAAGGGGCACATAATAAGAAAGGGGCCTTATTCCTTAGAGGCCCTTAGTCTCCTACAAGATCACCTGACTGAGTATTGACTCCAGGGGTTTTTGATGTCTACCAAGTCAGTCAAGAGGCAAGTGGCACCCTTGGAGCACAAAGTGCATCCTAAAGGGCACGCCATGCAAGGGAAACGCAATGAGGTGAGTGGCACCCTTGGAGCACCTAGTGCATCCTGAAGGGAATGTCGCGTTGTTAACTAATAAGTGAATAAACCTATATGACCTTAGAATGAATGATGTGATAAGAAATATTTAAAAACAATTTCCCTAATAAAAATGTCGCCCAGCCTAGGAAATTAAGATCTAGGTCTAAGTGATACTTGCGGTAAAAAAAAAAAAAACATCGTTAAACATGTGACGAGAAGGGGGTAAGAAATTCAATTAATTTATTAAAATCAAATTAATTTGGGGGATTAAATTTAAAAAAAAAAGGGGAAGTGATTGTTTTGTTACATATGCTAATTAAAATTTATTAATTAAAAAGAAAAAGGGGAAAAGGGTAATTTTCTACACTTGCTAATTTGAGTTTTAGATAAAAAGCGAAAACAGGGAAACTTAAAAGAATTAGGAAACTAAGGGAAAAAGGGGAAACACAAAGAAAAATGAAAACATAAGGGAAAAAGAAGAATGACTAACTTAGTAAGGAATATTGCCTTTAATAACTTTCTAAATTGAACACAACTAGGAATTTAGTAAGGGAGTAAGTCATTAAAATGTGTAAGGGAATATGGGGACACCTAGGAGAGATTTTAGGAATGCTTTTAGGTGGGTGAGGGAAATAGTAGTAATTAAATAATTAATGAAATTAATTTCTGTTGCAACTAAGGGGATGGGTGACATTTGTACAGAGGAGGGTTTTTCTGATTTAAACTATTAAAAATAAATTAAATGGGAATTTGGGAAAGAAATCACTTAGAGACTTCATAAAAAGGATGGAGGAGAAGGAGGATGGATCTCTTCTTGATGCGTAATGTTACACTGTAGAATTTTTGACTTGATTGACTTATCTTGTGGGAGTTAGGATACCCAGCTTGATGACGAGTGGTAGCTCAGCCTTGCGAGGTGAGCTGGGAGATAGTTGTTCTCTGGTATAGTTTGTGTGTCCCCTTTGTGGCTCACAGGGATAAGGGGGAAGAAGAGTAACCCTAGTGTTGGCTGGGAAGTACCGGTGAAGTAACATCAGTCGGAAAGAGGGAGCTGGATGGAGCGTGCACGGGACAACGACTTAGAGCGGTTGACTTGGGCTACGGAACACATGCATTTATTTTTGAATGGTAGATAATTATTGTTCTTGCGCTTTCATTTCCATACTTTTTATTGTATGAAGAAAAGTGTTTCACTTAGCGTTTTAATCGAGAACTCAAGGTCATCATAGCTTTATGTTCGCTGCATCGAATTGATTTCCTTGGCCACCGATCCTTGATTTCTATGATTGTTTTGTTTTGCTTATTGATTATTTGAAGAGATGGTTCCTTATCTTTCATGCTCATCCCTAGATCATCATCCCATGCCTGAGCAGTCAGCGAGGAGCCAAATCGATGATCGTCACTTCAGTACATAGCGACCTATAGATTCTAATGCCCTTCTTTTCTATGCGTGGATGATGAGCGAAGGATATTTTTTCCTAGTTGTCTACCCCTATTGATTGTTCCTGGTTGATGGATTGCCTTACGCCTTTTTCAATCGAATACCTCTGCAATTGTTTATCTTTTATATCCGCGATCCACTGATTATCCTCTGCGTTTTCACCCTTAATTATCCAACATTCAACCCACTCCTCTTGGCATCTTACACACAATGATTTGTATTCATTGTGGGCACAACAGCTCCATCGTTACTCTATGAATTATTATTTTGTTGGAAATTTACTCGGAGTTTTCGATACACTCGACCACAAATTTTTCCATCTGCATTTTATTATGTTTGATGGCAATTACCCTCTGTGTTTCAATACACTAACCATCGAATTTATCCCTTTGCGTCTCATTATGTTTGGATGATGAAATTACATTGCATTTTATAAATTCAACCGTGCATTTTTTCCCTCTGCAATTCATTATTCTGATGGCGAAATTACCCTTTGTTTTTAACACATTCAACCACAATTTTCTTTCTCTACATTTTATTATGTTGAAGGGAAAATATCCTCTGCGTTCAATACCTTCAACCATGATTTTATTTTCTTTGTGTTTTATTATGATGAATGGAAATATCCTCTGTGTTCAATACTTTCAACCACAATTTTATTTTATCTTCATTTATTATCTTGATGGAAAATTTACCAGGCGTATTTAATTGGCCAAATGAAGCTCTCTCCACACCAATTCATTTGCCTGACAACATTTAGACTTCCCCAACTGCATGCGATCTTGCCAGCAATTTATCAGAGCTAATTTACTTGAGTTATCATCGACTTCACTTACACTCTCTACAGACTGCAATGTCATTGATACACTAACTACACTTTCATTAAAATTTGACTGCAATTTACATAGCGTTGTCCACGTACACAGGCTTGCGTTCCGTATGATGTGAATTGTCTATGTTTTTAATTATATTTATGCATTTCGTTTAAATGTATCTAGCCCCTTGGCTATCACCGTGATGTATTTAGTAATTGATAGTTACATTGTGAGGATGATGTCTATCACAATCATATTGCAATTTTATATTACATTCATAGTTATAATGTAATAATGTAATCACAGTTATAATGGAATAATGTAATCACAAGTTATTTTGCTATTGCAGTCATATTGCGATTTTATATTGCATTCACAGTTATAATGTAATAATGTAATCACTGTTATAATGAAATAATGTAATCACAAGTTATATTGCTATCACAACCATATTGCGATTTTATATTTCATTCATAGTATAATGTAATAATGTAATCACAGATATAATGGAATAATGAAATTACAAGTTATATTTCTATCACAGTCACATTGCAATTTTAGGACGCCATCATCGTAATGTAATTAATAATTGATGGCTATATTGATAGGATAACACGTGTCACAAAGATGTATTTTTGATGTCACAGTAAATGGATTGATTTTAGGATAACGATATGAGTCACTATCCTTGTTTTACTCTGCAACGATTTCATCGTTTCCTTCCTTATTTTTAGCGACAACGTTGGAGGTACAAAGCATGCCATAGTTTTTTTTTTAATGTTAGAAATAGCGATTACCTACGTCTTATAAGAACCCCGATGGCCAACACAATTAATTATTGTTACACCTGTGTTGTTTTATTAACAGTGAATTTATATCTGACTGCGTTTTATTACATATAGTCTGCAAGATTTATTGTATGGGAACAATAAATAGCTTTGTGGTTGTGAATAAATAAGCATTTGTTATGACAACCATTATAATTGATTTATTCCCTTATATAGATAGCAAGCTCATGTGTTTTTATATTTGTCAAGTTCACCAATAGATTTATCAAAAGACTTAAGTTGGACAACAATTATAAATGTATATAAGCACCATAGATCTCTTATAAATTATCGGTTATTAATTTAGACAACAATGTCGATTGTTTTAGACTTGTTAGAACATAGATTGGTTAATTGACTTGTGAATTTAGACAGCAATGTCGATTATTTGATATAAAGCTAGATTAGTAGTTCACTTACTTTAATGGACGGTGTGCAATTGTTGATCAATGTATTTGATTTTGTTAAGTGCCTAACTTAGTTCACTTATGATAACTTTTCTAACCAAAGTAGCGGGTAACAGTTCCCTCCTTCACACTTAGACATCTTGCTAAACAGTTAATGGTTTGTTTGTTGGCTAAGTTGTGTAATATCTTGCACATTTCCTTTTGAATGTCGTCATCTTGCATCTTGTCGACCTGTTTCTTGGGGTGTGGGTGTAGTCTTCTTGTCAGTATTTGGGCTCCTAGAGCGTTGGATTTATCTTGAGTCCTTGGTCTAGATACGTTGTATTGCATCAGGGTTATTGCCGCACCTATAACCTGGGGACGACATGATTCCTAATGAGGGGATCATGGTGCGCCCTATCAGATAGAGACGAATGATAACTTGGTTGGAGTCTGTGCTTCCCGTTGTGGGTGTTGTTTGATCATTGTAAGTTTGTTGTTGGTGCTTGGGTTGTAACACCTTCATCCGTTTCATTTTCCATGCCATAGAGGTTCTAGCGACTGGTCATTGAGATCGTTGTGTCAAGAATGTGGATGTTTTCCTTATCTTGTAAGCGTCGTCATGTTGTGTGTCCGACGGGGAGTCATTCCTATCTTTTGATTTACGCATGTTTCACCCAGTTGATCATTGTGATAGTGCATTGAGTCATTGTTGTGTATGGTGTGATCTGCATGCGTGTGTTCATTGTCAGGCTGTGTGGTTCAACTATTTTTGTCATTTCCTTCTTGTCTAAAAACAAAAAAAAATTGCACTTTTCACTTCGCTTGGACACGTAACGATTGGGGTCGTTACATATGGTATCAAAGCGGGTTCAACCCGTGACTTGGGATCACTACGGCTTTTGTTGATGTGATTTTTGATTGTAATGTTGCTAATTAAGTTGAATTGTATTTGTGTAGGTAATCATGGTTATATGAATCCATGGAGGTAGACAAGGGGATACGAGTTGAAGATGTGTGACGCCTCTAGTAGCATCCACGCCTGAGGGGTATAACCCCCAGGGAGATGAACATGTTGTCGGGCAGGAGTAGATAGTAGTGGGTGATGTGGTTGGTCTGATGAGGTCCTTTCAGCGCATGTTTGAGGCATTGATAAGCCGTTTGGACAGAGATGAGGCTAGGGTGTTGGGACCCCCCGAGGGTACACCACACGTTCTGGTCGGTATTGGTAGCATTCACCACGAACGTGAGAAGGTCAAATTTCTCGATTTATTTGGTGCCCTGGATGATGCAGCCACCGAGGAATGGTTAGAGAATATGGCGATGTGATTTTCATTTCACGACTATACCTCCAACATGAAGGTCCACATGGGAGTCTTTCAACTGAAGGGGAGTGCTCTTCTATGGTGGAAGACACTCCTGCCACAATTGAACATGACCGTTGAAGATGTGTCATAGGAACTGTTCGAGGAACGGTTTTGAGAGAGGTACCCATCAGAGGAATTCATTGAGAATCAACTCAACGAGTTCAATGCCTTGCGCCAGGGTGATTGTATGGTTCATGAGTACGAGGCCCATTTTATGTATTTTCTTCAGTATGCTCTGCACCTTAATACCGAGAAACTTAAGGTCAACAAGTTCTTGTTTGGCCTTAATGTCAACATTCATGCAAAGGTTAGGATTCTGATGCCGCGAACCTTACATGATGTCGTCTAGAAGGCCCTCATAGTAGAGGAGGATCTTATCAGTGGGGGTCAGAGTAGGACTATAGCGAGACTAGCAGTGCAGGTGTCATCGGGTGCGTAGCAGCATCAAACACCAGCTAGCTAGACGCCAGGGTATTGTGACTTCTAGAGAGGATCCACTCTCATTACACCTTGGCAACCAATGCCTCAGTAGTGGACTCCTTACTGAGGACCACAACATAAACAAAAACATCAACAACAACATCAATAGTTTAGGCTTGTTCAGTAGAACATACTAGGATTCCAGGCCGGTGGGCCGTCACCTTCTACTTCAGGTACCAGGAGTACTAGACCGAAGAAGGGGTGTTGGACATGTGGGGAGCCACACTACCAGCATGACTTCCCAATAGAGAGGACTAGAGCATTTGGATCAGCTGAACCAATTACCATGGGAGATTTAGGCAAGGCCCATTGGATTCATGCAATGGTGTATAATCGCCAGGAAGAGAACCAGTCAATTGTGCTCAAGATGTCAGGTAACATCACTGACCAAACCCTTAGTATTTTGATAGATCTCGGTGCTACTGAGAGTTTCATTTCTGGTGCAGCGCTAAAATGGATTAAGGTAAAGGAAGTTGAATGAGATGAGTTTATCTTTGTAGAGATGGCTTTGAGAGCCAAACATAAGGTTGGAGGAAAGGTTATAGGTTGTACCATTAACCTGGGAGAGTTTTTCACCAAGGCCAACCTATATTTTGTGATCTTAGAATATTATGACGTCGTGATCGGTATGGACTGGTTGGAATCGCATGAAGTGATACTCAACTGTAAGATGAAATGGTTGAGCTTGGTTGACGATGAGGGACAGAGACACATGATTGTAGGTCATAACCAGGGAGTTTCCCTGAGGTTCATATCTTCCTTGCATCTATGGAAGAGCATGCACAAGGTGTGTAAGATTTATGTGATCCTTGTGTTAAAAAAAAAGGGAGTAGCGGAAGGTCTAGAACAACTTTCGGTGGTGAGAGAGTTTGCAGGCATTTTCCCATAGGAATTACCTATGATGTCGCTGGAGAAGGAATTGGAGTTTACCATAGACCTAAAATCAGAGACTGAACCTATAGCTAGAACACCTTATCGGATGTCGACCCCAAATTTATAGGAGTTGAGAATGCAATTGAAGGAGTTGCTGGACCTGGGACTTATACGTCCAAGTGTGTCACCGTGGGGTGCACCTATTATTTTCATACAAAATAAGGATGGGTCATGGAGAATATGCATTGAATACCATCAATTGAACAAGGAAACGATCAAGAATCAATATCAGTTGCCAAGGATTGATGATTTGTTTGATCAGATGAAGGGTGCGACGGGTTTTCCAAGATCGAATTGAGATCAGGGTATCACCAATAATGGATCAAGGAGGATGCCATCCCTAAGAACACCTGTAAGATGATGTCTAGACATTATGAGTTTACTGTTTTACCATTTGGACTAACAAACACCCCAGGGGTATTTATGAGTTTGATGAATGGGGTGTTCTGCGAGTACATGGAAAAGTTCATCCAAGTATTCATTGATGATATTTTGATTTAATCTCGAACGATGGAGGAGCATGATGAGCACTTGCGCTTGGTACTACAGTGTCCGCGAGAGAACAAATTGTATGGGAACTTTTCTAAATGATTGTTTTACCAATCGAAGATTCACTACTTGGGGCATGTCATCTCCAACGAAGATATTGTCATGGATCCAACAAAGGTCGAGGCTATTATGGAATGGCCTGCACCAACGAATGTCCCAGAAGTGTGTAGCTTCATGGGTTTAGTAGGATACTATCGATGGTTCGTCGAGGGATTTTCAAAGATAGCAAATCCAATCATGGAATTGCAGAATAAGAACAAGAAGTTTGTTTGGACCGAGAAATGCGCAGAAGAATTTTGAAGGCTCAAGGATCTATTGAAAACAACACCGATACTAAAGGTACCTAACATGGATGTATATTTCTTGGTATGCACTTATGTATACAAGGAAGGCTTAGGTGGATTCTTGATGCAAGACAATCAAGTGATCACTTACATCTCGAGGAAATTGAGAAGGCATGAGGAGAGCTATGTCACACATGATTTGGAGTTTTTAGCCATTGTTTATTCCTTGAGAGTTTGGAGACACTACCTTATTGGATGAAAATTTGAACTAAAAACAGACCACTGTGGACTGCAACACATCTTTACACAAAGTGACCTGAAGGCATGACAACAACGTTGGTCGGAATTGCTTAGCGAGTACAATTTTGAGATTTCTTGTTGGGTATGTGTTATATTCTTTGCATGTGTGTGTGTGTGTGGGTGCGCTACAACAACTGCGTCTGGCAGTCCGTACCAACTAGACTTAGCGGATTTTGCTATTTTTAGCTGATTTGTAAATTAATCCCGGATTAAGGGATTAGGGTTTTGGTATCTACGGAATACCTAAAAACATTGTATATATTGTATGGCAAATGGT
>JZKD02S2067896.1:709296-746554 GCA_000966675.3 Picea glauca | reverse complement strand
TAGGGTTTTGGTATCTACGGAATACCTAAAAACATTGTATATATTGTATGGCAAATGGTGAAATTCGATATAATGAAAAAGAAAGGTTTTCCCGGTTGAGGGTTTCCGATAAAGATCTCTGTGTATTTTGTGTATGAGCCATTGATTAATTTATGTATTGCTTAAGAATATATATGCATTGCTTTACTTCGCAGGTTTAAAACTTACATTTCTTACATAAAAGGAACAATGAACCGAGTGGCAAATGCATTGAGTTGGAGACAACACATCTTTTTAGTGTTGCTCCTTCAGATAAATCTACGTGAAAATATTCTAACCTTACAGTGCGACGATGACTGGTACAAAGAGTTCAAGGATTTTATTGGACAAAACACAATGATGGTACCACGATTTGAAGGATTTACGTTTGACGATGATGGATTATTGATATTTAAAAATCAGATTTACGTACCACCGAATGACTAGTTGAGGAGTTTGATCCTAAATGAGGCTCATATAGCAGTGTACATGGCTCACCTAGGAGTCACGAATATGAGCGAGGACCTTAAACCCTTATTCTTCTGAAAAGGAATGAAGGCAGACATAGTCAATTATGTGGCTATATTTCAGGAATGTCAACAGGTAAAGGCGGAACATAGACATCCAACAAGATTACTACAACCACACACTATTCCAGAATCGAAATGGGAGGTCATTTTGATGGATTTCATTGTTGTATTTCCACTGATGACAAGGAGATACGACTCGATTTTTGTGGTAGTCGACACTCTGGTGAAGAGTGCTCATTTTATTCTTGTGCGTACGACGTATCAAGCACCTAACCTAGCTAGAGTTTTCATCAGTGAGATTGTGAGGCTGCATGGCATGCCTAAGAGGATTATATCCGATCGAGGATCGGTGTTTACCAGATGATTTTGGATTAGTTTCCAAGAGGCCTTGGGAACCCAACTTAAATTTAGTACTGCGTATCACCCGGAGACTGACGGGCATACCAAATGAACAAACCAAATCTTGGAAGATATGTTGCGCATGTACGTGATGGACCAATAGAAGAATTGGGAATAATTCTTTCCACTAGTAGAATTCACATATAACAATAGTTACCAAAGCACCATTAAGATGGAGCCTTTCGAGTTTCTTTACGGGTGACCATGTCGGACGCCTCTGAGTTGGGATTGTATTGAGAATAGGGTCATTGTGGGACCATAAGTGATCCAATAAATGGAAGATCAAGTGAAAACAATAAGACAAAGGATCAAAGAAGTGCAGGATCGACAAAAGAGTTATGTCGATACGCACCATGTCGACCGTAGTTATGAAGTTGGTGATCGAGTCTTCTTGCGGGTAAAACCGCATAAGAGTTCGATCAAGTTTGGAAAGGGAGCTAAAGTCTCTCCTAATTTCATGGGACCCTTCGATATTGTGGAGAGGAAGGGGCCCATGGCCTATCAACTAGCCTTGCCTGATCCTTTGAGGCGTATGCACAATGTTTTTCGCGTATCTGTTTTGAGACATTATATTAGTGATCCTACACATGTTATTGACATGAGTTCCTTGCAGGTATCGGATGAGGGGGCACTCATGGCTGAGCCTATCCGCATCATGGATCATTGCATTCAATAGCTACGACATCAAATAATAGATCAGGTCAAGGTCCAGTGGGACAACTATAGTCCGCACTCAACAACCTAGGAGGACGCATATGATATGCACCAACAATTACCATTTTTGTTTGATAGATAGACTTATGATACTGTGATACACATTATTTTGACACTTAAATACTATGAAACTTCGGGATGAAGTTTATACCAAGAGGGGGTGTATGTAACATCCCACTCTTGCATGCACTGAGCGAACTTATTCTTTGAGGACACTTGCTTGCAAGTGATCCATATTATTATACTATTGGGTGTCTAATTATGATTATGAGGCATTATGGATATGATGACATGTTATTTTGTGTATTGACATAGACAGGTGATATTGATTGGGTTCTCCTGAGTGTGTAGGACTTTGAACCTCGAGGATGCAGAAGCATCGATGAAACCCCTTGGACTCTAGATCGAGTCAGGGATTGGAATTTTGGGTTTTTATTATTGTTTATATGACATATGAACATCTGATTAGATGTTATGATGATTGATTTTATTTCTAACATGATTCATTGATGATGCAGGATAACAATAGCTTGCCTACTTGACTCACATGTGGAGTAGAGGGGTCACGCACAACAACCAGAGATGTTGATGGAGAGGTGTGGATAGAAGCCCTGCCACAACCTACTAGCACTCCCTTCATGGCTCGAACTATAGGTTAACGATTACCTAGTTCGAGAAGGCCCACGATGTCGTGAGGGTAGACTGTGACAGTCGCTCACAATGATTCTAAGGGGCGCGCAATAAGGTAGGGGCCTTATTTCTTAGAGGCCCTTAGTCTCCCACAAGATCACCTGATAGAGTATTGACTCCAGGGGTTTTTGATGTCTACCAAGTCAGTCAAGAGGTGAGTGGCACCCTTGGAGCACGTAGTGCATCTTGAAGGACACATCACTCAAGGGAAACAAAATGAGACTAGTGGCACCCTTGGAGCACCTAGTGCATATTGAAGGGCACGTCACATTGTTAACTAATAAGTGAATAAACCTAGATGGCCTTAGAACGAATGATGTGATAAGAAATACTTAAAAACAATTTCCCTAATAAAAATGTCGCCCAACCTAGGAAATTAAGATCTAGGTCTAAGTGATACTTATGGAAAATAAATAAATAACAATAATAATCATCATTAAACATGTGTCAAGAAGGGGGTAAGAAATTCAATTAATTTATTAAAATCAAATTACTTTGGGGGATTAAATTTTTAAAAAAGGGGAAGTGATTGTTTTGTTACACATGCTAATTAAAATTTATTAATTAAAAAGAAAAAGGGGAAAAAGGGTAATTTTCTACACTTGCTAATTTGAGTTTTAGATAAAAAGGGAAAATATGGAAACTTAAAAGAATTAGGAAACTAAGGGAAAAAGGGGAAACACAAATAAAAAGGGAAATATAAGGAAAAAGAAGAATGACTAACTTAGTAAGGAATCTTTCCTTTAATAACTTTCTAAATTGAACACAACTAGAAATTTAGTAAGGGCGTAAGTCATCAAAATGTGAAAGGGAATATGGGGACACCTAGGAGAGATTTTACGAATCCTTTTAGGTGGGTGAGAGAAATAGGAGTAATTAAATAATTAATGAAATTAATTTCTGGTGAAACTAAGGGGATGGGTGATGTGTACGGGGGAGGTTTTTTTTTTATTTAAACTATTAAAAATAAATTAAATGGGAATTTGGGAAAGAAATCACTTAGAAAATCCATAAAAAGGATGGAAGAGGAGGAGGATGGATCCCTTCTTGATGTGTAATGTTACGCTACAGAATTTTTGACTTGACTCACTTATCTTGTGGGAGTTGGGATACCCAGCTTGATGACGACTGGTAGCTCATCCTTGTGAGGTAAGCTGGGAGCTAGTTGTTCTCTGGTATATTTTGGGTGGCTCCTTTGCAGCTCGGGGGGCTATGGGGGAAGAAGAGCACCCCTAGAGTTGGCTGGGAGATACTGGTGAAGTCACATTGGTTGACAAGAGGGAGCTTGATAGAGCATGCACAGGAAAATGACTTGGAGCAGTCGACTTGGGCTACGGTATGCATGCATTTATTTTTGAATGGTAGATAATTATTGTTCTTGCGCTTTAATTTCCGTACTTTTTATTGTGTGAAGAAAAGTGTTTCACTTAGAGTTTTAATTGAGAACTTAAGGTCATCATAGCTTTACGCTCACTGCATCGAATTGATTTCTTTGGTGACCGATCCTTGATTTCTATGATTGTTCTATTTTGTTTATTGATTATTTGAAGAGATGATGCCTTATCTTTCATCCTCATCCGTATATCATCATTCCAAGCCTAAGCAGTCGGCCAGGAGCCAAATCGATGGTTGTCATTTCGGTGCATAGAGAACTATAGATTCTAATGCCCTTCTTTTTTGTGCATGGATGATGAGTGAAGGATGTTTTTTCCCAGCTATCTACCCCTATTGATTATTCCTGGTTGATGGATTTCCTTGCGCCTTTTTCGATTGAATACCTCTATGATTGTTTATGTTTTCTTTCCGTGATCTACTTATTATCCTCTATGTTTTCACCCTTACTTATCCAACATTCAACCCACTCCTCTTGGCATCTTACACATAGTGATTTGTATTCATTGTTGGCACAAAAGCTCCATCGTTACTTTGCAAATTATTATTCTGTTGGAAATTTACTCGGAGTTTTCAATACACTCGACCACAAATTTGTCCCTCTACGTTTTATTATGTTTGATGGAAATTACCCTCTGCATTTCAATACGCTAACCCTTGAATTTATCCCTCCGCGTTTCATTATGTTTGGATGACAAAATTACTTTGCGTTTTATACTTTCAACCATGGAATTTTGCCTCTGCAATCAATTATTCTAATGGCGAAATTACCCTTCGTTTTTTACACATTCAACCACGATTTTCTTTCTCTGCATTTTATTATGTTGAAGGGAAAATATCCTCTGCGTTCAATACCTTCAACCACGATTTTCTTTTCTTTGCCTTTTATTATGGTGAATGGAAATATCCTCTACGTTCAATAATTTCAACCATGATTTTATTTTCTCTGCATTTATTATCTTGATGGAGAATTTACCAGGCGTATTTAATTGACCAAACACAACTCTCTCCACACCCGTTCATTTTCTTGGTAGCGTTTAGACTTCCCCAACCACACACGATCTTGTCAATGATTTATTAGAGATAATTTACTTGAGTTATCATAGACTGCACTTACACTCTCTATAGACTATGATGTCATCGATATACTGATTGCACTTTCATTAAAATTTGACTGCGATTTACATAGCGATGGCCACGTACACAGGCCTGCATTCTGTATGACGGGAATTGTTTGTGTTTTTTATTATATTTATGAATTCCGTTTAAATGTATCCAGCCCCTTGGCTATCACCGTGATGTATTTAGTAATTGACCATTACATTGTGAGGACAATGGCTATCACAGTCATATTTCGATTTTATATTGCATTCACAATTATAATGCAATAATGTAGTCACAGTTATAATGGAATAATGTAATCACAAGTTATTTTTCTATCACAGTCATATTGCGATTTTATATTGCATTCATAGTTATAATGTAATAATTTAATCACTGTTATAATGGAATAATGTAATCACAAGTTATATTGCTATCACAACCATATTGCGATTTTATATTGCATTCACAGGATAATGTAATAATGTAATCACAGATATAATGGAATAATGAAATCACAAGTTATATTTCTATCACAGTCACATTGTGATTTTATGATGCCATCACCATAATGTAATTAATAATTGATGGATATATTGATAGGATAGCATGTGTCATAGAGATGTATTTATGATGTCACAGTAAATGGATTGATTTTCGGATAGTGATATGAATCGCTATCCTTGTTTTACTCTGCAATGATTTCACTTTTACCTTCCTTAGTTTTAGCGACATCGTTGGAGTTACAAAGCGTGGCAGAGTTTTTTCTTAAATTTTAGAAATAGCGATTACCTGCGTCTTATAAGAACCCCGATGGCTAGCAAAATTAATTATTGTTACATATATGTTTTTTTATTAACAGTGAATTTATATCTGACTGTGTTTTATTACATATAGCCTGCAAGATTTATTATATGGGCGCAATAAATAGCTTTGTGGTTGTGAATAAATAAGCATTTGTTATGACATCCATTATAATTCATTTATTCCCTTATATAGAGAATGACCTCATGTGTTTTTATATTTCTCAAGTTGACCAATAGATTTATCAGAAGACTTAAGTTGTACAACAATTATAAATGTATATAAGCAGCATAGATATCTTATAAATTATCGATTATTAATTTAGATAACATTTTTTATTGCTTTAGACTTGTTAGAACATAGACTAGTTATTTGACTTGTGAATTTAGACAGCACTGTCGAGTATTTGATAAGCAACTAGATCAGTAGTTCATTTACTTTAATGGACGGTGTGTAATTGTTGATCAGCGTATTTCATTTTGTTAAGTGCAAAACTTAGTTCACTTATGATAACTTTTCTGACCATAGTAGCAGGGTAACAGTTCCCTCTGCACTTAGAAATTTTGTTAAACAGTTAATGGTTTGGTTGTTGGTGAAGTCATGTAATAACTTGCGCATTTCCTTTTGAATGTCATCATCTTGCGTCTTGTTGACCTGTTGCTTGGGGTGTGGGTGTAGTTTTCTTGTCATTATTTCGGCTCCTAGCGCATTGGATTTATCTTGAGTCCTTGGTCTAGATAGGTTATGTTGCACTAGGGTTATTGCCGCACCTATCACCTGGGGTTGACATGATTTCTGATGAAGGGATTATGGCATGCCCTATTGGATAGAAGCGAATGATAACTTGGCCGGAGTCTGTGCTTCCCATTGTGGGTTTTGTTTGATCGTTGTAAGTTCGTTGTTGGAACTTGGGTTGTAACGTCTTCCTGTGTTTGGTTTTGTGTGCCATAGAGGTTCTAGTGACTGGTCATTGAGACTGTTGTGTCAGGAATGTGGATGTTGTCCTTAGCTTGTAAGCGTCATCGTGTTGTGTGTCCCGTGGGGAGTCGTTCCTATGTTTTGATTTATGCATGTTTCACCCAGTTGATCATTGTGCTAGTGCGTTGAGTCATTTTTTTCTTTGGCCTAATCTGCATGCATGTGTTTGTCGTCAAGCTGTGTGGTTCAACCATTGTCATCATTGCCTTCTTGCCTAAAAACAAAAAAAAAAATTGCACTTTTCGCTTCGCTTGGACACATAACGATTGAGGTCGTTACAATATGAATGGACTCTGAAGAGGAAAGAAAAGTGGCTTTCCCAGAAGTTGTTGGCCAGAAGGAAACAACATATGTTTAGAAAGTGGTTGAGGCATGCTGAAAATCTCAGTAACACAAAGGAGGAGATGGATTTCATTTGTGAGCCAGAAGTGGGAAAAACCGTCGGTGATGAGGAGATGAGATCAATTGAGGATCTCATAGACTGTCAGGAGGGAAGTAGTGAAAATTATTATTGCCAGATGGGAAATGAGATGAAATCAACTGAAGATCTCATAGACTTCCAGGAGGGTAGGGGAGAAATCCTATATTTCCAAGTGGGAAAGGGAAGTAAAATGAGACTGTCTGAAAGTCTCAGGAGCTTAGAGGTGAGTTCATATCAGCAAGGGGTGCTGACAAAAGGAGATCAAAAAAGTTTTCTGATCGTTGGGGGAATTCATATATTCCTACCAATTAGTCAAACAAAGGCTAGTGCAAGTGTTTCACATGAGGAGGTGATGCAACGAGCATCCAAGAAAGAGGCCATGGGGCCAAATGATTTTAAAACTAACAATGTCTATGATGCAGGTGCAATAGTGGAAAGACAACCAATAGAGATTGTCAAAGAGGAGAAGGATAAGGCATTGATATCTACCCCAACATAAGAAGAAGAGCATTCATAGGAATGGCTCAGAAATTTCAGCCACAAAGTTGAACATGAGATGATTGCAACACTGAAGCCTGCAATAGAAGAAGAAGCAGACATCATGTACTTTGTTGAACTGTATAAGGAATTGGAAACCCTAGAGAGGAGGGTGATAGTGAAAAGCATGCACATCCAACAGGATAAGTTGGAAACAGTGAATAGGAATACCAACCAACAGAGGAGCAGCTGGAGGAAGCTAAAGATTTACCAGTAGAAGAACTGACAGAAGTTGAACTGTCAGAGGAGGAAGATGAGAAACAACTCAGTGGTGAAACTACAGATCTGGAGGAGCCTGTAACAGAGTGGCCAGCTAGTGCCACGGAAGATGAAGATGATATGGGGGATCATATTGGTCTACCCATTGATAAGGAGAAAACCCAGTAGATAAGTCTTCTTAAAGGAAAGAGAAATCCATCAAAAATTGTCATGAAGGGGGAAGAGCACACATTACAATGTGTCCAAGAAACATGAGGAGATGAGCATTCAGATGAATGGATCAAACTTTTCATCCAGGAAGCTGAGTAGGATATAACTATAGAAGGTGAACCTACATCAAAGGAGAGAACAACATATAAAATAGATCTTATTGATCTATGTGAAGAGTTGGAAGCCCCGGGGAAAAGGATAATAACCTAGAGTGGACTTATCCAATAGGTTAAGTTGGAGTTTGATGGAGAGGAGGTACAATAAAAAAGATTGAAGGAGAAGAATCAACCATTTGACCAGCTAGAAGAGGTGATTGAGGAGATAAGAAAGATGATGGTGAAATCAACAAAAGAAGTTGTCAGAAGAGAAGTATGGAACAAAAGAAAACTTGCAAGAGCAACAGGGAAGAAGAAGAAGAAAGAAAAATAAGCAGATGAACAACTCCAAGAGAAGGTATGGGACCCTGGAGGATCTCAACAACAGAGTAGAGGGAGACATGAGAAAGAGCTCATGATTTTCCCAGCAATGGAGTATGATGCAGGAGCATCGTTAGCAAAGCCAAATGGGATGACAACTCAATGCCTTAGTGTGCCTTTCAAGTAAATTTAAAATCTTAACACTGGTGTTTCCTGCAAATATGTTTTTTGAATTGATTGAAAACTGAAGAAGATAAAAATGCTTGGGAGTTGAATGATCATGAGTGATCTGGGAGTTTCACTCCTAGACTTTAATGTAACAAAACTTAAGTGGTAGTTAGTTTTCTAGAATATATAGACGTTTTAAATGGTGATTAGACACCACTAGAGTAGTTAGAGGAAAAGGCTCGACGAGCCCCTTTTGTGATTCATTGTAACACATTCCTAGTAGAGGATGTAGAAGGTAGAGAAGAGAGGAGAGGAGAGAGATGAGACTCTGTTACAGTGCAGCCTGCACATATTGTAATCAAACATTCATGTTAATGAAAAAAGCAGTTTTTCTTGCATATGATTCCTTATGTGTTTATGTGTGTTTTATGAATGTTATTGGTGGTTATGTATGTTGTATATGTGAGTTAGATTCCATCTGCAGGGAACAGATAGAATTCACTATCTATCTGTGATTTTGTTGATTTGTTCTGGGTTCTTAGGCTAAATGAAAGAAGTGCATGACAAAGTGGTGGAAACTCTGTGAGAGAGCACAAGGAGTGCGCATCTAAATTTCAAATAGATTCAAAAGAGAACGTGCCAAGAGGACACACCAAGATAAATACAGACTCAAGTAGATCCTCAGAGTTACTAAATACTCTGTAGGAAGGACTATGCAGAGAAGGCACAGAGGAGAAACCTAGAGTTACTGAACACTCTGAGGGAGAGGCTCTGCAAGGAGTGCATTGAGTAGGCACCAGGAGTCTGTAGGAAGATTACTAGAAAATATTCTAAGTCTGAAGTTATTTGAAGGCCAATAAAATGCAAGGAGTGCACAAGGGAGATGAACTTTTCCAAGTTCAAAAGCTTAAGAGAAAGAGAAAATAAAGTTCCATGAGGGCACCTGAAAATCTTCTAAGGAAGTGGAAGGGCTGAACCCCTTTGAAATTCTGAGTAAGTCCCAAATCTCATAAGAGATAGCGCAAGGAGTGTGTAAGAGTTAGACTTATTGCAAGTCCTGAAGATAAGGAGGATAAACGCAGATGAGACCCAAAGTCACTGGGATCACAGAAGGATCAAAGGTCAAAGCCCTCGAATACTTGAAATTTTCCAAGTTCGGGAGTCATCCAAGCTAAGGCTGAAGAGAAGTTACAACAATTGTCAAATCTTCTTTTGGAGGAAGTTTGGCCCATCAGATTAGGGTCTAGGACGAAGGAGGAGCATGTTAGAGTGAAGAACATATCCTATTCATTGGATCTAAGAACGAGGTCTGACAACCGTCATATCTAAAGGAAGTTGCATGAGGGATAACAGTGGAATTCCTTTAGACTTTGCACATTTAGGAATTTTGAGGCACAAAGGAGTAGGGACTCCCGAAGTCCCAAGGCCCAAACTAAATTAGAACCATCCATCATCCGGAGGGAAAGGTGGTGGAATATCTGAAGCTTCGGAGCAGAAATACTCTAGGAGTGCTCGAATGAGAAGAGTGTGAAAGCACCAAAGTCCTGGAGCTACGAATTAAATCCTAGCCATCTGCGCTGGGAAGGGGTACATGTCAACAGATTTGAAACTCTGGAGAAATAACACTCCGAGAGATTTTGTTCGTAGAGTGTGAAGAACTCCTGAAGGTCCGAAGAGCAGAGTAGATCGCAACTTCCCATTGCGAAGGAAATGTGGTGAGAGATTTGAAGGTCTGGAGGTTTAACACTCCGGGAAGAAGCAAGTGAACGAGAGTGAAGAAATCCTGAAGTCAAAGGGAGTCGAAGAAAGATCTGGACCATATATATAGAGCAGGATACATGTTAGCATATCACTCGTTTAGAGAAGAAGATATTCGGGAGGAAGGGGTAGCACAACATTAAAAGTTTTTGAAGGCCGAAGTGTCGAAGTAAATCATGACCATAGGATAAGGGAGGATGCATGTCATCAGATCGACCATTCCATAGATCATGAACTTCAGAGAAATTACAAGGGAGAATCGGTTGAAGCTGAAATAGATCTAGGTCATTGACAATGGAGGACATGTGTCAAGAGATCGTGAACTTCGAGGGTTTGTTACTTTGGAGATTTTGTGGAGTCATGTTTTGAAAATCACCGAAGCACCGGAGCCCGAAGAAATTAGGGTCGTTGATAGATATGAGGGTTTGGAGGTTTAACACTCGAGGAACAAGAAAGTGAACGAGAGTGAAGAACTATTGAAGTCAAAGGGAGCCAAATATAGATATGGACTGTAGATCCAGAGGAGGATATGTGTTAGCATATCGCTCATTCTAAGAAGAAGCTATCCAGGAGGAAGGGGTAACACAACATAAAAAATTGTCGAAGGTCGAAGTGCTGAAGTAAATCATGACCGTAGGATAAGGGAGGACATGTGTTGTCATTTCAACCATTCTAGAGATTGTGAACTTCAGAGAGATTACAAGGGATAATCGGTCGAAGCTGAAATAGATCTGGGTCATTGACAATGGAGGACATGTGTCAGGAGATCGTGAACTTCAGGGGTTTGTTACTCTAGATATTTCATGGAGTCATGTTTCAAAAATCATTGAAGCACCATAGCCCAAAGAAATGAGGGATGTTGATTAGAAAAGAAGTGGGGGTCGTCGATCCCTCACGTGCCAAGTTATAATTTCACGAGTTCAAAGTTTGGGGGGAATTGGTGAGTGGTGAGAGAAAACACCTAAAGCCCGAAGCTCCGAAGTGCCCTTTGAGTTGGCACCTGAGCATAGCCCGAGGTCATATCAAGGAAAGGATAGAATGAGGGAGGCTATCACCTATTATTCAAATTCCTCAAAGAGGCTAGGAAAGAGCCCACGAGTTTGACAAAACATGGACTTTGAAGGAAAAGGGACCTATGTAAATTAGTTTGGGTCTAGCAGAGGCCCAGAGAGTCAATCTAACTCCTTGATTTGAATGATCCTAGACCGGGAGGTCGAGCAGCCCCGAGAGTGTAGGGGGGTCTGCATCAACGAGTCTAGTTCAAATTTTTTCAGGTGAAGCATATTGATTTGTGATGAAAAATTTATTGGGTATATGATTTGTGAATGTGGGAAAGCATCTCTTGGGTTTTTTCACAGGATTTTTTTTAATAATATATATTAAAGTGATAAATATGTTATAATAATTCAAAAATGTGTGTGTTGAGAGAGACATGCATATATACAGTATAACCCACATGTGTTTGTCTTTGTGTATTTATGCGTATCTCCTTTCTTGAAATTCCTCAATGCATCAAATTTTGAGGGCACCTTGGTTAAAAACTGATAGGGTTTCTACTGGTTCATGGACATGAATCTGTTATTAGTTTCTTTCTTGAAGTTCCTTAGCCCATCAACTTTGGAGGACACCATGGTTAACAACTGATCTCCTTTCTGTTGCTTCATGAACCAGGTCATGATTCTGTTATGTGAGGATATCCCTTGGCTCATCAATACTGCCACCACAATAACAAAAGCTATCACTATGAAAAGGTAAGGTACGCTGGGCATTAAAATGGTTTAAATTGTTGAGTAGTGAAATAACCAAAACGTTGAAAACCATTGAGGAGTGAAATCACCAAAAACACTTGATTCAAAACAAATTCTCCAAAAGAAAAAATAATTTATCCTCATGCGGTTTCTATTTATAAACTTTTTTCCCAAATTGAAATTAATATATTTGGATGTCGAACTATTCAACATAATTGTTTTGTTGATCCTACATGCATATGATAAGTTTATCTCTCATTCCTTTTAATATAAGATAGGAAGTATAATTATATATCGCATTGAAGTAATGGTTACCATTAGTATAAAGTCACATGGATATAAAATTAATATATTATATCAAAAATTCCATTTGGTAGGTTTTTCGTCTCCGCGTCATAAAATAATTTTATAGTTTATTGTTATGTTCAAAGGTTTAGTTGCATTATTCTATTCACCTTAGTTAATGAGGAAAATGATTATGTATAGTTTTGTAAGGAGCTTCGTGGCTTCACAACCTTCAACTTTGATCTACTATGATCATGGAAACAAATTTAAAATATGAGGTAAATTAAATATTGATATGAGAACCCCTCAAATGATCCAGATAACCCCAAGTTTCAAAGGATTGAGCATGTTGAACTCCTTTGATCATGCCTCAACTTCTTTGAAATACATGGATCTCCATAAAGAAAATATGTGTTAAAGTTGTTCAATGACTCTCATAGTTATACATATTGAATATTTCATAGATTCCAACAAATGTTCATGACTTATGTCATCCACCCTTGTTCATGACTTATGTTATCCACCCTTGTGGTCAATATTTGAAATTATGAATTATAATCCTCAATATCACCTAAGTGTTTGATTCTTGTCAATTGACTGAAGTAGTGATGTTCCTAAACTTTTCCATATTGTTCTTCTATGTCTCTTGTAAATAAACCCCAAGTATAATTATAATAAGGAAACTTCATTTTAACTACCCATTGATACCATCGATATGGTTTATTCTCAAAGTTCAAAGTTGCTATGTGAACCCTTTACTTATCATCCATAATGTTATGTAGTTCAAAATGTTGCTCTATTTGGTTCACCCTAGTAAACACCTCTATTCCATCAAACTTACTTAATTCAACATTGGAAAGGTTCACTCCTTTTGGAGACCATCCATAAGTAACTCCATTATTGGAGTTAAATCCCCTTGGAAAATTCTTATTACGGGAAAGTTGTTCAACCTAAACACTACCTTTATTTTCATGAGTCCCTTTAGACACCTTATCAATTTTAGGGAACCTCCAATTTAAGGCTTCTAGGATCTTAGGTTCCATATGTTTCAACTTTCACTCCATATTCTTATGTTCCTTATTTTCATCCATCTTATTTTTCATGCCATTCTTACTTTCATCCATCTTCTTTTCCATTCATCCATCTTCTTTTTCATTTTATCTTCCAATTCTCTTTTAAAGTATTACCGAGAATGTGTTAAATTTACTTGTTTCACCATGTTAGCACTCATTTAATCAATCTAGTTCTTTAATTGGGTTAGCTTGTTTTCAAAGTCTTTATTTTCTTCATAAGTCATGCTTGATTTGTTATGAGGAGTACTAGTATTATTTCTTGTAGAACCCTTTTTCCATGCGAGAAAGTAATAGTCCTCCTCTATTTCCCCTTTATCACAAATTATGGTTACAGTGTCATGAGGACTAGGGAGTTCCAGTTGTTGTATCTCTCTGATATATGTTTGGGGTCCAACAATCATACTCGACCCAATATATCAGGGAATTAACTAAGGAGGATAAACCATGCCCTTATTTGTACTACTAGACTACCCAAGTATTATATTGTGGTCTCCCCGAGTGTTATTCTCAGTGTACTATAGAAACAGGACAACCAAAAAGATTATGTAAGGATGGTTTCAGGTATAGCTAGGGGACTTCTTATATACCAAAAGATACATGGAAGGGATATTTTATCTATACATGTATTATCTAATGCAGTAATTAATGTAGAATATATTTATGGATAAACACTATGTACATGGTTTTCGAAACGTCCTACATTTCAAGTGGACACTCCACCCTTCATTAGGGACAACAAAAATCTCATATGTGGGAAATGAGTGTTGAGATTTTGTATTTAAATATTTAGATAGGAAGGTGACCATTGAGAAATAATTGAGTAAAGAATTAAATAATAGAGTCAAACTAGCCGTTGAGATTAAATAAAGAATTAATTAGCATAGTCAAAATTCAAGGTGAAAAATTAATTAGTGGAGAAAATACATAAACCAGAAGATAAAAATAATCGTTAAGAAAAAGGTTGGAGATGATTAATAATAATATTAATAATATCAAAGATAATGAAGTAGTGACGGGTTGGGATTAGTCCTAAAAGGAAAAAAATTGATGGCTTAGAGTATCAATAGTATTGAAAGCAAATAATGAAAATAATATTATATAATAATACAATATAATAAAGTAATATAATTAGATAGTGAAAATAAAGAGAAAAATGTAATAATGAAAATAAAGAGGAAATTGTAATAATGAAAATAAAGGAGATGATGAAGATTCAAAATTAATAAGGTGATAAAATTGGTAAGATAATATCTATCTATAATATAATAATATAATAATGAAATTGGAAATCATATAAACTTAATAAATTGAAAAACCCTAGAGCAACTGAAGAGAAACATGAAAGCATTCCCATGTAGAGAAAAAAGATGGAAGGATCCAAGAGAATGCGAGGAAATAAGAAAAACGAAGAAAAAAACAACGAAGGGGGTGAATGGAGATAGTGCAGGAAATGAAACTCCACTCGAGAAGCCTATTGATCGAGGTGGTGAATGGTGGGTCTCCAAGATTGGCTAAGTTTGTAGCCATCTTGGCGATTAAAATTATTGGGATGATTTTCTATTTCATGAGATTCCCAAATGAGTTGAGCGGAGTAGTAAGTGGTTGAGCGTAACATTTTAGTTTGGTCAAAGAAAATTAGGTGCTTGGATTTGAAGGAGTGTTTGGTGATAATTGATTTAGAGATTTGGTTGTGGGTTGTATAAACTATATGTTATTTGAGACATGATTTGAAGGTTATACCAGTTTGACCTATGTAATATTTTCCATAGGAGCAAGGGATTTGGGAAATACTTGGGCCCAACATTGGGTCAAATGTGTCTTTAGCAGTTCAGAATATTTGTTTAAGGTTTTTATATGATTTGAACACAATTTTCATATTCTTCTTAGCTAGGTGTTTTGAGATCAGATTGGTGGTTCCTTGGATGTAGAGAAGGAGGATGGATGACACAACAAAACTAGAGAAAGCATAGGTCATATTACTGTGCTCAACCAGATTTTGATATTGATGAGATTATATTCCATGGGCTCCAGCTGCGAAAGAAATGGGATACCATCGTAACTAGGTAATCATGTTTCTTGTTTGAGGAGATGCAGAGGCAATTGGATGCCATCATAATTACGTATTCATGTTTCCTATTTGGGGAGGAGATGTGAAGGAGATGGGCTACCATCGTAACTAGGTATTTGTGTTTCTTGTTTGGGGAGGAGAATGTGAGTCAAGCCAATTTTAAAGTCATCCCTTCCACACCTAGGAACTTGTAGACTGTCCAAGGTGGTTGTGTCTAAAAATATTATCACAAAAAAAATGAGTTTACACTAGTAAAGATGGAGGGATGCCTCTAGGAAGCCATTGAACAATGCTACGGGTGGTGTGCGGTGTTGGTTGAGATGCGTAATATATCCTAACTTTGTCATAAATCTCTTCAAATTATTGATACGACTATGCTCATCAATGTAACATCCCACTCTTGTGAGCATATGTTATTGACTTATTCTTTGAGGACACTTGCGTGTAACTGATCCAATTATAGTATGTGGTTATGTGTTTCGCTTATGGATTCTTATCATGATGTTGATGGATTATGATTTGATATTATTGATATATGCGTATTGAAATATGCTATTGACGAGTTTTCCCTGAGTGTGCAGAACACTTGACAGATTGTGGATGTCGAGGGCATTAATGGACCTCCTTGGGAAACTACCAAAACTAGTCAAAGGAGAGTGGCACCCTTGGAGCACGTAGTGCATCTTGAAGGGAATGTTGGATAATTAAAAAGTGAATCAAAGATGAGTGGCACACTTGGAGCACATAGTGCGTCTTGAAGGGCATGTCGCAGGTTTAAAAAAAAAATGAGTCAATGAATCTAGCTGGCCTAGAAAACTTGAGTAAATGTTAATCCTTATAAAATCTTGAGCACCTACTGAATTAATTAATTGATTAATTAATTAACTGAAGAAATGAATTTATTAAGCATAATCCCTAAGGTTCTAGGCATATGTAAATAAATATTTAACTAAGCCTTCCTCTCAAGATCCTGGGCCCTCCCGTGAGGGAGTGAGCCCAACAGTGTGAGCAGTGAGTGAGGGTCAAGTGTTGGGAGTACAGGCAACTCCCCGGCATTGTTGTTTACCAAGTGTGAGTAAGGCGTGGTATTAGAGAGAGGTGAGCAATTTGTTGTGAGAGTTGGATAGGAAGCCACATCTTCTAGGTTAGAAGTGAGAGTTGAAGAGCGAGGTTAGCTTTGTGAGGCTGAGAAGCCCAGATCGAGAGCAGTCGCTGGGAGAGGATCTAAAGAGCCAGAGAAGAGGCCATTGATCAAGATTAGTCACTGGGAGAGGATCTGCGAAGCTAGAAAAGAGGCCACAGATCAAGGAAAAGGAAAGCAACATCTTGTCTGGAGGATTTCTTGTGCGAAGTTTGACTCCCGCGGACTGAAGGGGTTAGTTTGTGAGAAAATAGAGTATCATGCCTTTTAGGTGCTATATGGAGATTAGACATGTTTCCCTTGTAAATTATGAGCCCAACTGTGGGAACCTTGTGGTTATTGTGAATGGAGTCACCCACAACCTCTAGCAGAGAAAAAGGGTTTGGATCCTTGGTAGAGTGCGTTGAACTACTGCCTATCCATTAAAAAGAGTGGTTGCCTGAAGGTAGATTTTATTAAAAAAAAAATCTATCATGATTAACTAAATGTTTCTGATTAATCCACTTACTGGGAGTAATTTGGCATATTTATTGATAGTTTGGATTAAAATCAAAGTAACTCAAATCTTTTGGCATACATTTTTTGGAGGGTCTGTATGATATATGGCCATGTGCATACATTTGTATATAAAAAAAGGAGTTGACTTTCTTATTGCATAGTATTGAAGTCCCCAAGATTGTTAGGCACAATGGTGAAGTGTGTTGAAGGTTTTGTGTTTGGAAGCACTCCAAGTCATTTACGGGAGCAAGGAGTTGGGAAGGAAGAAATTCCAAGAATATTTGAAAAGAGCACTCACCTTTTTTTTTTCTCTATCTATTTTTGCCTAGTTTTTGCTGAAAGTGTTTTTTTTTTGGGCTTGATTTTTTGAAGAGAATGGCATCAAGCATGTTTCAGTAGCTTATGATTCCAACATTTTCTAGAAAAAATTATGATAATTGGGCATTTAGAATGAAATTAGCATTTGATTCATATGATCTAACGGATATAGTAATGAATGGCTATACTGAACCACAAGATGAGTCTATTTTGAGTGTTGATGAAAAGAAAAAGCTTGATGAAAATAGGCAAAAGAGTAAAAGGGATTTGTAGATAATTGGACAAGCGTTGGACGATTCGGTTGTTGGAAGGATTAAACCATCCACTACATCCAAGCAATCATGAGACATTCTAGAGACACCATATCAAGGCACAAGCAAGGTAAAAATTGCCAAACTTCAAGCACTTAGAAGGGAATTTGAAAACCTGCAAATGAAAGATTCTGATTCAATAGATCAATTTACATATCATGTTATGGAGCTGGTTAATCAAATAAGAAAAAATGGTGATGAGCTAGCACATTAGAAAGTTGTAGAAATTTTTTTAAGAAGCTTGCCTAGAAAATTTGATGCAATTGTTGTGGTAATTGAAGAATCTAAAGATTTGACTAAATATTCTATGGATGAGTTGGTTGGATCCTTGAAAAATTATGAAGACAGGTTGAAAAGGAATGAAAATACCTCATTGGAGCATGCATTCAAAACAAAAATGACATTTGGCAGAGGCAGAGGAAGAGGAAATATAGGATTCATAGGAAGAGGAAGAAATAACTTTCAAAGAGAAGAAAGAAAGATTCAAGACCCATGAGGAAGGAGAAATCAAAGTTTCAGCTCAAGGGAAAGCAATCACAGTCAGGAATTACAAAGGTATGACAAATAAAATATCTAGTGCTATTATTGCAAGAAGTATGGTCACTTTGCAAATGAATGCCAAAAGAGACAAGCATATATGAGAAAGAAGAATTCACATTTCTTCGAGAGTAGTTCTGAGACAATGTTTATTACATTTGATGTAGCTCAAGAAAATGCAAGTAAAATTTGGTTTCTTGATAATGGTTTTAGTAACCATATGACTAGAAATAAATTGTTTTTTTGAGGATTTGGATGCATCAGTTAAAGCACAAATTAAATTGGGTAATGATAATATTGTAGTAGTCATAGGAAAAGGTACAATCAATGTAATAACAAATAGTGGAAAGAAAACTATTCCTGATGTTTATTTTGTGCCTGGTTTGAAGCATAATCTCATAAGTGTGGGACAACTTACTCAAAAGGGTTATGGAGTTTCTTTTGAGAATAATGTATGCACTATATTTGATATTCCTCCTAGTAAAATGGTGATTGAAAGGATTAAAATGACAGACAACAAAATGTTCCCACTTCACATGAAAAGTGAAATGATGGAGAAGATTTTGAGCAAGTTTCAAGGCATCAAGTCAAGATCAAGCATGGATATGGCACTTGAGGTATGGCCATCTAAACTTTAAAGGATTGTGTTTGTTGCAAAGAAATGAAATGGTAAGAGTCTTACCACCTATTCAAGAACCAAAAAGTTCATGTGAAAGTTGTATTTTGGGCAAGCAACATAGGAAAATCTTTCCAAAAGAGAATTCATATAGAGCTTGGGCACCTTTAGAAATTGTGCATACAGATTTATGTGGTCCAATGAAAACACCCTCATTAGGGGGGAGGATATATTTTCTAACATTCATTGATGATTGTAGTAGAAAAACATGGGTTTATTTCCTTAAACACAAATTTGAAACATTTAACAAGTTTAAGGAATTCAAGGCATTGATTGAGAAACATAGTGGTCTATCCATTAATATATTGAGATCAGATAGAGGAGGAGAATAAAAGTCAAATGCATTTTTGGAATATTGCAGGTATCATGGAATAAAGAAGAAATTAACTACAAGTTGTACACCTCAATAGAATGGTGTCGCAGAATGGAAGAATCATACAATAATGGAGATGGCAAGAAGCATGTTGAAAGGCAAGAATCTACCAAATGAATATTGGGCTAAAGCAGTAGCTTGTGTAGTCTATATATTGAACATGAGTCCAGCAAAGATTGTAAGGGACATGATTCATCAACAAGCATGGAGTAGTAAGCATCATAGTGTTTCTCATTTTAAAGTATTTGGTTGCATTGCATATGCACATGTGCCTAAACAAACAAGGAGTAAATTGGATGATAAAAGTGAAAATGCATCTTTATTGGTTATGATGAACAATCTAAGGCATATAAGTTGTTTAATCCTATAACCAAGAAATTCATTGTAAGTAGAGATGTTGTATTCAAAGAGGAAGAATGATGGGATGGAAATATAGACAAGAGAATTACAGGTACAAGAATACTATATGAAGAACAAGGAGAAAAAGGTCAAGGAGAACAATCAAATGAACAAGGAGGAATACCATCAAGCATTCCACAATAAGAAAACTCACAAAGGCAAGTTGAGCAAGGAGAAACTTTAATTCCACAAGTAAGTTATGACTCAAATCCTACACTTGAATCATTAAGGTCAAGATTAAGAGGCAAAAAAACTAGAAGCTTGCAAGAAATATATGGTCAAGGAGATAGGATAGATTTGCAATCCAATTCTGCTCTATTTACTCAAGATCCTATATATTTTGAGGTTGCAATTAAGGAAGAACATTTGATTAATGCAATGAATGAAGAAATGGAGTCTATTAAGAAAAATGATACATTGGATATAGTTGATTTACCTAAGGAGAAAGAATGCATAGGTGTGAAATGGGTGTATAAAACTAAATACAAGGCAAATGGAGAAGTTGACAAATATAAGGAAATATTAGTAGCTAAATGATTTGCACAAGAATATGGAGTTGATTACAATGAAACATTTTCACCTATAGCAAGACTTGACACAATTAGGATGGTACTAGCTATTGTAACTCAACATAATTGGAAAGTTTATCAAATGGATGTCAAATCAGCCTTCTTGAATGGATATTTAGAAGAAGTAGTCTATGTGCAACAACCACCAAGATATGAATTAAAAGGACAAGAATACAAGGTTTACAGGTTGAAGAAGGCACTTTATGGATTGAAGCAAGCACCAAGGGCTTGGTATAGCAATATAGATTCATACATGATAAAACATGAATTCATAAGAAGCACTAGTGAGCCTACACTATACACCAAAGTCAATGAACAAGGTCATATCTTGATTGTTTCCCTATATGTTGAGGATTTAATCTACACGGGTAGTCTCTCTATTGATATGTTTAAATCAACAATGAAGAAGGAATTTGAGATGACAGACTTGGGGTTAATGAACTATTTTCTTGGCATTGAATTCACACAAAATGATAAGGGAATTTTCATTTTTCAAAGTAAATATGCAAAAAACAATTTAAAAAGGTTTAGAATGATAAACTATAGTCTAGTTTCTACACCTGTGGAAGTTGGCACAAAACTAAGTAGAGAACAAATTGAAATGGATTTTGATTCAACCATATTCAGAAAATTGGTTGGAAGTTTGATGTATGTCACTGCAACTAGGCCAGATATAATGTATGGAGTCAGTTTGATTTCTAGATTTATGTATACACTAAATAACTCACATTGACAAGCATGAAAAAGGTTATTAAGATACATTGCAGGGACTATGAATCATGGCATATTGTATTCCACTTCAAATAATCTTCAGCTGGTTGGATACACAGATAGTGATTTTGCAGGAAGCATTGATGACAAAAGAGCACATCTGGATATGCATTTCATCTTGGAATAGGAGTTGTGGCATGGGAATCAAAGAAGCAACCAATAGTGATAATATCATCAGTAGAAGCATAGTATGTAGCAGGTACATTAGTAGGATGTCAAGCAGTTTGGATGCGAAGAATATTGAAGGATCTAATGCATAATCAAGAGAAGCCTACTACAATCTATTGTGACAACAAGTACACCATTGCACTATCAAAGAATCATGTTTTTAACAAGAGGACAAAGCATATTAACACGAGATATCACTTCATTCGAGAACTTTTCAACAATGGAGAACTCATCCTAAAACATTGTAGATCAAAGGAGCAACTTGCAGACATATTTACAAAGGCTTTAGCACAAGACCAATTTGATTATTTAAGAGAAGCATTGGGCATTGCAAATATTGATGTAATTAGTAGTAGAAATTAGGGGGGAGTGTTGTAAGAGTAATTTCTTTACCTACCCACCTACCACCGGCTACTCTTCCTCCACCGCCTTTCGTGAATGCTACAGAACATTCCACTGACACTTCATTCCTCATGAATTCTCTAGAACTTCCAGAATCGTCCATACTGTCTATAAAAACATAACGATGTAACTCTTTCATTCATTCAACAATAAAAATTATTTCAGTGTGTATTTTCTTGTGTTCCTTTGCTTCTACCCACACATCGAGTCTAAGTGAGTGAGAAAACTAAAAGATAAATTTTTAAATTTAATAATGAGGGGAGGAAATAAATCAAATTAAGATGAAAATGAAAATAAATCCAAAGGAGTGAATAATACACTTGTGCAAGTAGAAAAACCAATTTAAAATTTAAAATTAAGAAAGGAATAAAGAGAACAAGAATGTGTAAGCATAGAAAGGTATCTAAAGTCTAGTCTAACTAAAGAACATTCCTATTTTAACTCAACTACATTTTAGAAAGGCGTCAGTCATAAATGGGAAATAAAGGGAATAAAAGGGACAACTAGGAGTGATTTTAGGAGAACTTTTAGGATGTGTGAGGGAAATTGACATTTAATTTAATTAAATTGTGTATTTATTGGTGTAACTAAGGGAATTGGTGACAACTGTATGGGGGGAATAATTCCTAATTAAATTAAAAAAAATGAATTAAATGTGCAAATGGGAAGTTGTCACTAAGAAAACATATATAAAATAAATGGTTGAGAGGAGGAATGGGGATTATTGGTTATGAGTAAGGTTATGTTGCAGAAATTATGACTAGTTTTACTTGTGAGAGTTACGACACCCATCTCGAGAGAGAGAGTGGTAGCTCTACCTTGCAAGGCAAGATGGGAGCTAGAGTATTCTGGTTGTGTTTCTGCATGGCCCATTTGCAGATCGAGGGGATAAGGGGGAACAAGAGTAACCCTAGAATTGATTGGGAGGTACCCGTGAAGTCTTCATGGTTAGCAAGCAGGGAGCTAGATGGAGCGCGAGCGCGGGAGGACATCTTTGACTTCTTGTCGTCGGCTACAGTATTTTATTGAGTATTGTATTGTATTCATATTTGATACGTAAAAGATTTAAAATTAGTCGAATGGACATTGGTTCTAGTGATACAGGTGGATATTGGTGGCCACTCACCTTTTCCAACTGGCTCAAAACAATTTTCTGGCAATTTTGGTAATTTACTATTTTTAGCAGTTTTAACTTCTGGGACTATTTTGAGGGCCTAAATGAAGGTTTTTCGAGATAGATCTTCTCAATGATAGTTGATGGCATGATTGATCCCCCAAAATGGATTTCCTTGATGATAACTTTCCAATGGGCTATCATACGCCTAAAACAGAGATCGTATGCAAAAGTTACGACCCCGGGAAGTTGATGTACTAACTTACCCAAACGGGGCCCACATGAATTTTAGCGCTTCATCTCCTAGGGTTAGGGTTTTGGATATCTAGGGATTTTGGAATTCCCGTTTATTGTAAAAAGTCCTTCAGAGACTCATTGTAATCATCTTCTTGCGAATGCGAATAGTCGTCACATCTATTTTTAGAGATAAGCTGCCACCATTCTAGAGAGTCTTTCACTCTGTATTTTTACAGTCTTTATACATTTATTTCATTAACAAAAATAGTGTATTATTGTATCTCTCTATTTATAGTTTCATCTCTGATACATTTCTGTTATATTATTGGATATCCGCGATATCTTTGTGCATTTATTTATTATATCTCTGCTCTCTTTTTGTGCCGAAAATAATCCAGATCAGTGGTATCAGAGCAGGTTGCTCTTGATTGTTTTTCAGTGCATGTCCCCGACGAGGTTTGAGTATACCAAGTTGGGTCTCGAGTTTGTCTCTCTTGAGGAAAATCGCTCTCACACACCCAAGAAACCCTCAATAGCGGAAGAAAAGAAAAACGATGGAGTAAACGATCCTATCAGTATGTTGCTTGAGCAAGCTCTCATGCGACAGAGGGGCAAAATAATGGAGAGTTTTTCCCACATCCTTCAACGCCTACCGATATAAAAAGGTGCATCTTCATCAAGCGGCCACTTTGGAAGCACCTTGCCTTTCAAGGTACAAGTTAATTTTGATATTCCTGTATTTGAAGGGCAGATAGATGTAGAAGCCCTAGACAAATGGTTAAATCTGCTAGAAGGTTTATTCTTTGTTCACAATTTTTCCGATAGAGAAAAGATCACCTTCGCACTCCTTAAAGATCTACCTCATGTCAAACATTGGTGGGAAACTTACTAGGAGCAAAGTTCCACAGAGGAGTCTGGAATATATGGGGTCGAGCCCACTTGGGATTTTTTTTTGGATGCTGTAAAGGAATATTATTACCCTATTGGAAACTGTGAGGACCAGTACATGAGATGGACCACAATACAGCAAGAGAGGGGCCAAGCAGTTCTAGAGTTCAAAAATACCTTACATACCTTGCGCACCAAGATGGGTATCAAAGACTCTGAATGAAAATTGGTTCTGAAATACCGTGGGGCTCTACACAGATACATCCAAACTGAAATGGATTTTCTAGACATTTCATCACTCAGTGCTACTTATCGATATGTTGTTAAAATCAAAGGGAAATTTAAGCACCAGAATAAACGGGAGTTTGGGTCTGCAAATATACAACAACCAAAGTATGATAAAGATGACCCTAACAAAAATCTTCTTGAAGACCAGTCTAAGCCACAGGAAAAGAAGGGTCACGGGAAGATGAAGAAGGACACCAGAAAATGGTGTGATTTCCAAAAAATCCCCTAGCACAAAACTGATGAATGTCGCTCAAAACAATCATTGGTGGTCGAGATCAAACACAAGGAGCCAAACCATGATTTAGGCTCTGATTATGAAAATATTGGTAAAAGACAGATCATCAACACAGACCCCACTATTATTGTCGCGACCACAACAATTCAACCAGAAGAACCAACAAATCCTAAAGAGGGAGATCGCCTTTTTCATTCACAGATGTGGTTGAAGGGGACCCTACTGCATTTTATTATTGATAGCGGAAGCTAGAATAACCTCATCTCAGCATAGGTCATCAAACAGTTGGGATTGTCGACAACATGACACCCGCAACCATGCAACATCAGGTGGCTTCGCCAAGGATGAGATCTTTGTGTCAACCAACAATTTTGATTGTCATACGGCATCCAACCCTTCAAGGATGAGGTATTATGTGATGTTTCCCCATTAGATGTTTGTGATGTTCTCTTGGGCCAGCCATATATGTGGAAGCTCCATGCTATTTATAAGTCTCGAACCTGTAGTGTCATTGTTACTTTGGGGGGTCATCTCTATAGAATATTAGAGGTAGTTCCAACTATTGTTCCACCTAAACAGTGCCACAAGGTAGTATCTCATACTGCAAAATTCAACTTCTTCACAATCTGTTCAAAAGGGGAACAAAAGGACACTGCAGCCACTACAGCCTTACCCCAAGCACCTTTTATCCAACAGAAGTAGGTCAACAAGGTTGTAGAAAAGTGAAAAGATTCCTTCTTCACATATTCCTCTCATGTATCTTGACTTGGTGAACATCCTTAGCCTCAACAGGTTTGTGACAGACTTCCACAAACTGAGCAGTGCAACATCTCCAACAAGGCAAGCAGCTCACCAAGATGCAGATTCAACAAATGCTTTTGCCTCTCCCCAGAGAACTCAATGCAATGGATACCATTTATTCCTAAGGAGGGAGGATTGATCCAAGTGGATATCAGTGGCCACCCACCTTTTCCAACTGGCTCAAAATAGTTTTTTGGCAATTTTGGCAATTTACTATTTTTAGTATTTTTAACTTTCGGGGTTATTTTAAGGGCCTAAATGAAGGTTTTTTTATATAGATATTTTAAATGATATCCAAAGGAATGATTGAGCCCCCAAAATGAATCTCCTTGATGATACCTTTCCAACGGGCGATCATATGTCTAAAACAAAGATCGTATGCAAAAGTTACGACCCCGGGAAGTTGATGTACTAACTTACCCAAACAAGGCCCACATGACTTTTGGTGCTTCATCTCCCAGGGTTAGGTTTTTGGATGTATAGGGTTTTTGGCATTCCCGTTTATTGTAAAAAGGCCTTTAGATCCTTATTGTAATTATCTTCTTGTGGATGCAAGTATCCATCACATCTCTTCTTAGAGATAAACTACTACCATTCTAGCGAGTCTTTCACTCTGTATTTTTACAGTCTCTGTACATTTATTTCATTAATAGAAATTGTGTATTAATGTATCTCTGTGTTTATAGTTTCATCTCTGATACATTTATGTTATATTATTGGATATCCGTGATATATCTGTGCATCTCTTTATTATATCTCCGCTCTCATTTAATGCCAAAAATAGTCTGGATCATCTAGCATTTGTTTTTATGAGGGATGCCATTAGAATATAGATGGTGGATGAAATATTTGTAAGATGTATATAGGGTAAAATGGTTCTGCAATTGTTTAATGGATTTCAAATCTCTTTGTATTGACCTCTGAGATTTATTCCATGTGTTTTTTTTTTATCTCTGAGTTTTCTCCCTCAACAACTTTGTACATATGTTTTACCCAGACATTTTTGTCTTGTTTCACCTTTGCATAATTAAAATTTCACCCAAACTTGAGCTCCCTCCTGGTGTTTTATCTCCTGGATTTATCTCTGCAATTTTTGGATGATATAACCTTTTCATTTTCAGTTATTCTACTCTGCAAATTTTATGGGAACTTTATCCCAATGTTTTTACCATTCATTTCCCTTGTGATTTTCATTTCCAAATCCCTATGTTTAGCATGCAAACTCAACGAGTTTATGGGTGGCTTATCTCTATTATTTTCCTTTCCAAATCCCTATGTTTAGCATGAAAACTCTACGAGTTTATGGGTTCCTTATCCCTGTGATTTGCCTTTCCAAATCCATGTGATTAGCATGCAAACTCTACAAGTTTATGAGTGCGTTGTCCTTGTGATTTTCCTTTCCAAATCCCTATTTTTAGCATGAAAACTATGAGAGTTTATGGGTTCCTTATCCCTGTGATTTTGCTTTCCAAATATCTATGATTAGCATGAAATCTTTGTGAATTTATTGCTTGCCTTCTTCTTTGCAATTTTCCCATAACACTCAGTGTATTGTCTTGCCTTCTTCTCTGTGATTTTCTCATAACACTCAAAATATTGGCTTGCCTTCTTCTCTGCAATTTTCCCATGATACTCAATGTAAATTCTTGTATTCTTCTCTGGTTTTTTCCCCAAGGATTTCACCCATCTTGTAGAGTAGAATTGACGTCCTTTTAAGGGTTCACTAGATGTAATATTCCTCTGCGATCTTTATAAAAACAATTCGCACAACTTTTAAACTAATGTTGTGTATTTTTCCTGTTAAATTCTTGAAACTTTAGGGCTTTTCCTTTTTATAATTATCTACCTGATATTACATGCATGACCATCTTTTATATATATATATATATATATATATATATAATTTTGTATATAAAGTTTTACTTAGTGCATCGAATGCTCTATTGGGTTGGGCCTCAATTTTTCTAAACCCTACCTTTATGGAAAATCCTCCCCACCACCTCTTCCTTTGGTTTGGGATCTTTTCATTTGTTAGCATTTATTTTATTATCCATTTTAGTTTCTTGGTTCACATTTTGAGGTGACATTCACAATGATGGATTATTGCTAACCACTTTTTGTACATGAATAAATTTTATACTCTACATCATATATATAGTTCAAGTTAATTAAGCTCATCATGTTATGTGTGTGGAGTTGAATTAGTGGCATAGTACCATTCTATGAAAGAAAATGGAATAAAACTAATGATTCTCTTGTGCCTTGAACTTATTGTGATTAGATTATTTGTGCATGAAATGAATTGGGTGGATAAATAGATTCTCTTGCGCCATTGAAGTAATGTTGATGTGTGATTAAATAAGTAATTGGATTTAATGTGCCTTGCAACAATGTCAACGTAAAAATGATTTAGTAATTAGATAATCTTGTGTCTTGAAATTAAATGTTGTTGTATGATTTCCTAACTGAATAGATTATTTGTGCACATTGAATGGTGTTGGTTTATGTTTAATTCAAAATTTGGATCACACACACACTCAGAGATAATGTTGATTATTGATGAGTTAAATGGTTAATTAGTCGCGTGCCTTGAATTAAAGTAGATTTCTCCTTTTGTGCCTTGAAAATAAAATAAAGTTGATTACTATGTGCCTTAACTTATGTCGTTGCATGCTTGAATTAATAATTAAGTTATCTTCCACCATGGAATTTATGTTACGTCTGATGGTTTAATAGAATTCTATTGCACCATCGATTATTGTTGATGTTGTTGATTTAGCATAGTTGGATTTGGACTTGATTGTGTTAGTGGATGTAAACACCTCCTTGTTCCTCAGAACAATCGTCAGCCCTGAGACCTTAAATGGTCAAAATCAATCGGATGAATCCCAGGCTTGAGCATTGCTTATGTGTCTTGGAGGTCCTAACCTTGCAGGGTAGGTTGGGTGGGTAGTTTCTTGGTGATATATTGTGATGAGTTGATCTTGCATCGCCATTTCTAATATGATGATGTGTTAATTGGGTGTGGTTACTAACTTTGATTGATGCGTTGGTTATTTCGTTATGTATTACGACAATGAGTCACTTGTAATGCCTTTATTATGATGCCTTTGATTAGGCGCTTCTGTGATTTATGTGTTGATGTTAAATTCCTAATGCAAAAAAAAAAATTACCTATTGTGCTTCGCTTTTCCTAGTCGTAATGGAGGGGACATTACATAGTCGCTCATGAAGATTTATAAGGGGCACGCAATAAGGCATGGTCCTTATTCCTTAGAATCCCTTAGTCTCTCACAAATTCGTTCCAATGGAGTGATGACTCCAGGGGTTGGATAACTACCAAAACCAGTGAAAGGTGAGTGGCGCCCTTGGAGCACATAGTGCGTCTTGAAGGGAACGTTGTGGAATTTAAGAATTCAAGGTAAACAAAATAATTCTAAAGATTGATTTAATAAACATGTGTGCAAGTAATTACCAAATTGGAATTTAAGGTAATAATGGAATAAAGCTAAGGAATGGGTATGCATAAAAATGAATCTAGAGTCTAGTTAACACTAGTCTAACTAGGAGAAGATTCCTATTTTAACTCAACTCAGTTTAGAAAGGCATCATTCATTAATTGGAAATAAAGGGAATAAAGAGACAACTAGGAGTGATTTAAGGAGTGCTTTTATGATGGGTGAGGGAAATTAAATTTTATTAAAATAAAATGTGGATTTAATTGTGCAAATTGGGGAAAGGGTGACAAGAGTAAGGGGGAGATAATTCTAATTTATTTTAATTAAAAAGAGAAATAAATGTGCAAGTGTGGGGAAATGATATTAAAAATGTCTCAGTTGAGAGAGGAGGACACTGGTTATGGGTAAGGTTATGCTACAAAAAATTTGACTGGTTTTACTTGTGAGAGTTGGGATACCCAGCTTGAGAGAGAGTGGTGGCTCTACCTTGCGAGGCAAGCTCGAAGCTAAAGGATTTCTAGTTGTGTGTGTGTGTGGACCGTTTGTGGATCATGGGGCTAAGGGGGAAGAAGAGTACCCCTAGTGTTGGTTGGGAGGTACCAGTGAAGTCTCAATGGTTAGCAAGTGGATGAAGGAAGGGAATGGCAGTCACCAAGGATCATCATCAAGCCTATCTTCGTTGGTCACGGTATTTTCAATTTCAGTTTGCATTGTATTAATTTTTTTATTGTATATAGGGTTTTTAGAATTGTTGATAGTGGTAATGGATTTCTGATATTGGACTGGCAAGTTTCATTGATGATTATGTACTGTAGAAAGGAATTTCTAACAAATCTAAAATTTTAATTCCAAACTAAATCTTGATTTCTTATTCATTGTTTTCCCTTTTTCAAATTGGGGTTAATCTCTGTGTTTTTCTATAAGAGTTTGCTTGCGCTTGTACATAATAACTTAGCCAACACCTCTACCTTTCCACCAAAATTGCTCTACCTTTTTTCTTACATTTTTCCCTACAAATGAGAATCTCTTTGTGTCCAATCTCTGCAAGACCCTCTGTGTTTGTTTTTTACTGAATATGGATTGCGATTTATTTAGGGATTTACCTCTGCATTATTGAATCTAGATTGATATTTCATTAAGGATTTACCTCTGTGTTTTTTAATATGGATTGCGATTCCTTATGAATTATATCTGTGTTTTATCCAATGCTGGAATATGATTCCCTTCTTCCTCAATGATGAATTTTCTCTGCGTTTTTTCTAAGGATAGAATGTGATTCCCTTCTTCCTCCGCGACAATTTTTCTCTTCGTTTTATCTAATTCTAGACTATGTTCCTTCCTCCTCCAATGGCGTTTTTCCAGAGATTTATCTCTACGTTTCATCTTTGAGATCTTATGAAAATATTGTATCATCTGCAAATAAGAAAATGACAATAAAAACTCTAAGGAGAAAGAAAAAAATTGTGGGTCCCAATACGATTGATATCTCATCAATGTGAAGTTCAAAAAGTGTAAAAGAAGGTGAACTAAACATTATTGAATTCCTGTAGTAAATGCCTGTATATGATGATCATAAATAGATTGAACAACGACATGAATATGGGATCGTCACAATCTTGGAATCCAAGCCCAAAAAAGAATGCTTGAATGGAATGGTGTATGTGTCATGATATCACAAAAGTAATGTTCCCAAAAAATATCATAACAATGCACAGGGAGGAATGGTGTGGTTATTGAAGACAACGAACATTACATAGGGAGGAGTGGCGTGGCTATTGAAGACAAAGAGTCCATATTAGCTGATTACATTTATTGTGCAACAAATTTAAATGAGATTTATAATGAATGTAATGTTCCCCAGAAAAATAACAGCATTACAGATGGAGGAATGACATGGATATTGAAGCCAATGCATCCATATTAGCTGCTTACAATGATCGTGAAACAAATTTATAGTCCATATACAACATAAATTATGACTGTGGATCACAACACATGACAAAGGTGTTGTAGTAAAAGAGATGATGATGGGTTGTATCCGCCATGAAAGGGTTGCTTCATTGTAGCTCTCTGACAGAGGACAAATATGAGGGAGAATCAAACTCTTATGTACAAACATGGGGACAAGACGTGGGATATTAAATCTGTGCGCCATGTAACATTGATCTCCATGAAACTCCCTATGATTCACAATAACATTATTTTAATGGTAGAGTGACCTGAGAATGATGTCATGGCTCATAACCCCAGGACTGGCAGTGGCTTGTCGCATGCTAGAACTAGAGAAAAGTACCCACACTCCCTGATCTTCGATAAACAAATATTCCAAGATAATATAATATTTCCATGTGTTACTGTGACCAACTCCAACACTTTCCAACTCGATTTTAACACAATCATTCAATGGAAGGTTTATTATTATTGTATATGTTAACACCTTGCAAAATCCTTAGCCTCAAAAAATTATTAGTCCATGACAATATTTTTCTGATATATTGTTGGTTACTTGAAAAACTTAAGTGTAGTGGAATCTTAGAGTAAATTGAAATCATATTAAATAAAAAGTATGAAAGAATAAAACCTACACAAAAAGAGAGAATAGCTTTTCCAATAAGAAAAAATTATATCAAATTTCCATGCTAATAAGAAGGATTTCTTCAAGTAAATCCAAACAAAATTTCATAATGATTTGGAAAATAGAAAAAGCTAGCATCAAGATATTATTGACATTTTCAATATTTTAATATACATAAATGCAATAACTTACACATTGGTTTTACTACATGACCAAGACCTTATATTTTAATTACATATGAACAAACATACATCTCAATGATCTTACTATTCGATGAATTGTATCCCTCTATCATCCATAATACGTGCAATCTTTTCTAACAATGTTTAGTTCATGATATTAGAAATGTCCATCTCTTCAAGCCCTTGGAATGCTTCCAGGAACAACAACACATAAAATTCACCTTTCCAATTTGATTAGTTGTGCACCCTGGAAGGAATGTTGATTTGTGTTTAATTAAGTAATTAGATCACACACGCACCTCGAAAATAATGTTGATATATTGTTTAATTCAGTAATTGATTAATCACATGCCTTGAAATTAAATAGATGTTTGATTTTGCGCCATGAAAATAAAATAAATTTGATTACACCTGCACCTTAAGTACAACCATAGATTTTCAAAAACAAATTTGGTCGAGTCCAAAATCCCATCATTGGAACATATCCATTGATTGAGTGCATTGACCATATTCATTGTCTTCTCCATTGGTTGAGTGCATCGACCAGATTCATTGTCTTCTCCATTGGTTGAGTGCATCGACCATATTCATTGTCTTATACCCCTCTAACTCTCCAATGAACATCATGTAATCATTTGAACATTGTAATTTGTTGATATATGTAGGATTATTTGCAGTCAAAGAGACTCTCCAATACAAGGTATGAAAAATATTCAATGTTAATTCTGCATACGTTAATTTCCAGATTCATTAATCATCTTCCATGCATCCAAACGACAATGTGGGCTTATGTGCAATGAAGGAGACTAGGTTTTCTTTGCAATATTTAGGAAATAAAAATCCATGACTATCCATGAAGTGCCAAACAACATCTGCGAGCAGTTAAAATGGAATCAACATTAGCGATCATCTTTAATATAAAACAACTATTCTTCATCTCTTTCTCATTTTGTAGGTTTGATCCACCTCCATTAGTTTCTTCTAACACCCAGCCGAATGAAGGAGGCAAGGGCACTAGATGTTGGAAGAATAACTTTCAACCAACAATCAGGAAATAGACTACATCCTGACATGCATACAGGAGACCACCAAGAAAGATGTATTGGGGAGAATGTTCTACCATATTTATTCGTTCTTTGATAGGTATTTATGCAATGATATGGATGGTTGGAGTGGTTTCACCCACTCCAACTAATCACCTATTTAGGCCCATTTATCCATTATACACATCTATTTCTCCACTTTATGTTATGTTACATTCATATGTATGATGACATTTATGAGGCCTAAGAGGCCCCCTCAACATTATGCTTGCAATTGGGTTAATCTTTCTTGTGGATAAAGTTGAATGGATTTGTCCTATTTTTATAGAGATTAAGAAGGTACTAATGATGTAAGAGTTTGTGTGGATTAAAAAAAATTGAACTCAACCTATGTACACGATCATGTTCCTACTTCATTTAGTGATGAAGTCCTTGATCAGGTGGAAGAAAATGAAGCATATTCCTTCACTGATGGTTTCTCAAAATATCATCAAGTCATAATTCAGGAAGAATACAAGAAGAAGCCACATTTACCACTGAGTGGGGTTCTTTTTCTTATAATTTTATACCCTTTGGGATGAAGAATGCTCCTACTGTGTTTTCTAGGATTGTGATTGTTTCCTTTCAATATTTTAATCACAAGTTTCTTGAAGTTTATATGGATGAATGAATGGTGTATAGCTTGATGAAGAAGAACATATGCTTACCATGATTAATTTTTTACTATTGTAGGAAGCTACATATCTCACTAAATATGAAGAAATGCATTTTTTCTGTTCCTTTTGGAAATTTGTTGGGACATATTGTATGTAGGGAGGAAGTTTTATTTGATCCTGTAAAGGTTGTTGTGATTCTTAATATTCCTCCTCCTACAATTGCTAAGTAGTTGCAATCCACTTTGGGTCATACTGGGTATTATCACAGGTTTATCAGAAATCACGCAAGCATAAGTGCCCCGCTAGAGAAGTTGTTGAATAAATTTGAAGTCCTCAACTAGCACCCTGAGTGTGATCAATATTTCAACTTTCTCATAGAAAAGCTAAGTGCTTCTCCTATTTTGATACATCCTGTCCGGAATGTGGAATTCCATGTTCACATTGATGCTTCTAGAATTTCTTTAGGTGTTTTCCTTGTGCAACCTAGTGAAGGAAATATGGATCAACTTATTTATTTTTCTAGTAGAAAGATTTCACATGCTGATCGAAACTATAATACCACTAAAAAATAAGGTTTTTCCATGGTCTATGCTCTACAAAGTTTTAGACTCTATTTGTTACGAGGACATTTTAAATTTTTTATTGATCATTCAACTCTGAAATATTTGGTCAATAAGCCTGTGTTAGAAGGGAGGATTTATGGGTGGTTGTTTCGTTTTCATGATTTTTCCTTTGAAGTTTTTGTCAATCCAAGAAAATTGTATGTTGGTCCTGATCAATTATCTCAGATAGAGTCAGGAGAGAGTGGCGAAGTTATATATGACCAACTCCTAGATGTAGATATATTTAAGATTGAGGCTATCCCATATTATTTGTATGATATTGCATTGTATATAACTATTGGTACTATGCCTGATGGATATTCCACAACTCAAAAGAAGCACCTGGTGGTGTTCACAATAGACTATCAATTGATCACAAGCTAGCTATATAATTTGGGATTTGATAACATCTTAGAAGATGCGTACTTGATCATGAGTGGCATGAGATCTTGTGGGAATTTCATAGTGGAGTTGTGGGAAGAAAGGAGACCACACATTAGATACTTCAAGAAGGATTATGGTGTTCTATTGTGTTTAAATGCACTAAATATTATGCTAGAACATGTGATTTATGCCATATATTTGGTAAGTCATCACACAAGGATGAGTTTCCCTTATATCATGTTCAGGAACTTCAAGCTTTTGAAAAATGGGTAGTTGACTTCATAGGACCTATCAACCCACCATCCAAGCATTAACAGGCAATGTATATCATCATTGAAACAACCTATCTCACTCATTGGGATGAAGTAGAACATGTCCGAGATTTTTCTACAAATACAACAACCAGGATTTGTTTTGAGAATATCATTACTTGATTTGGGTGTCCAAGGAGTTTGACTAGTCACCAAGGTACACATTTCATCAGTGAGACAATAGTCAACCTCACTCAATAATTTATGATTCGTCATCACAAAAGTATCTTGTATCATCTACAAGCTAATGGTACAATGGAAGCATTCAACAAAATTCTAGAGAAAAGATCAACCAAAGTTTATTGCGCTAATTGGGATGACTAGGATGAGAGAGTTCTAGTTGTGTTGTGGGCCTATAGAACCACTGCAAATAAATTACATAAGTATACTCCTTTTCAATTAATATATGGGAGAGAATTAGTAGTCCCAATTGAGTTCATAGCTTTGAGTTTATACATTGCACATGTGAATCATATGATAGACGATGAATCAATTGTGGAGTAGGATGTGGAGTTGTTGGAACTAGATGAAGCAAAAATTCTAGCAGATTTTCATTAGATTTTCGAGAATGCTAGACATAAGGCTTGGCATGATAGGAACATCAAGACCAATACTTTTGCACAAGGAGATCGATATTTCTCTATGACAGTAAGCTTCAAAGGCACCAAGGGAAGTTACAAGTGCATTGGCTTGGACCTTTTATAGTTTCATAAATTTAGGATTTGAGAGATCTTAGGCTAGTGCAAATGGATGGTGTTCTTTGTCTGAGATGGGTGAATGGTGCACACTCGAACCCCTATCTCTCTACACATTGAAGAAATTTTCTTTGTGCTCCTGTAATGAGGAGTAAATAAATTAGGTAGGTTTCCATTTTTTTTTGTCATTTTCCCTTTTTGATAATAAAGTAGTGACGTACTTAATTGTCACTCACCCATAGATTCTAGTTTTCATAGTCATTTTGTCTAGTTCTGGTCACATCATTATGGTTGGGGGAGTCCATTTCATATCTTTCCTAATACAGTAAACTCCTATGTTTGATTCATTTTCATGCCCCTATAATTGTGTTCATTAAATGTAGTTGGTACCTTTCCATCTTCGTCCTGTTTGTATCAACATAACTCATTTATGCCCAAAAGTTCATCTGTACTTTTTCGGTTGATCGTCGACCAAGTAGTTATTTTTCTGGATAACATGGTTTGTCAAGTCTATGTTGATATCTATTCTCTTTAATTCCCAAATAATTGATATGATTTTTCTGCATCGGCCCATCATGTTTGTTGTTAATGCCAAGTTCATTACATGGTTTCCTCCCTAATGACAATTTAATTCTTGTCATGTGCCACCTTCCTCATGGTTGTCTATAAATCGGTGGTTGCTTCATGTTCAAGTCATTGTGTTTTGTTTGATTGTATGAATTATTCACTCTGAAACGTAGTGAGAATCATGTGACCCCATGTGCGTGTCCTTTTCCCCAAGTTTTCTTTGTGTATCACCACAAGTCTGCAATCATGGGTCATGCTACAGATCACGGGGAGATTGTAGTTCAATCGAATATCCATGATCTGAGACTTGAGATATTGGGAGATTTACATGGCAAGGTGAACCAGATGAGGATACTTGCTATCGATTTTTCATATGGGAACTTGTTTCCCCCAAAAACAATCGATACTTATATTCATAGATAATTTTAGGGGCTAAATTTTGCAAATGGGTTAATTTTCCATGGTTTTTCCCAAAACAATATTCACTAATTTCCATTTTTCTAAAAACGATTTTCCCAAATTACATATAATACAATTATTTTTCCTTTAAAATCACCAAAATTTTATAGAAACTATATAAAATCCTTAGAAATTTGAATATTTTTACAAAACTATCGCCAAACATTTTAAATTTTGCATATTAAGGACTAGTAAGATTAGCCCTGTTTGTACATTTTAATATAAATTTCCATCCTTAAAATTATCCCTTCTTATATGTATTATACAACACTACCATCTATAGAGTTAGAATGGTAGTGGAAGCTTCCATATCTACCACTTAAGGAATCCACTCTAATGAATTTGTGTGACCTGCCACTTTTTTAAACTACAATGGAAGTCACGAGATTCACTAAGTTTCTTATAAGTCGAGTACACAACAATGCTTTGTGGTTGGACACAACATATCCTATTCATGTCAATTATATTCATCAGTTGGAAGGTCTTTCAATGGAGGGAGAATATGTATCCAAATTATTCCAAGGTTTAGGGAAGCATGACCAAAATAAAGGAGATACCAACCTATACGATAGGTCTGGTACCTTTTATAAGCAAAATCTGTTCGTAGGGACAGATCCGACCTATCCGGCTGTGAAGCCGGTTACAGCCCCTTTGGTAGCTCGGCACGAGGCAGAGGCTACCCGCACCTCAAGTGGTCCTTCGCCTGAGGCGGTAAAGAAGGGGAAGAAGAAAGGTGAAATACTTACAAAAATTCGTTCTCAGGACCACCCACCCTGGGTGTTATCCTTCCTTAACTTCCTGGATGGCCAAAATGGCCCGGGGGATGAAATTTATGGACAATGGGATGAAAATGAGCTCGCTGATTTTTAGGACAGTGAACTAAACAAAGTGGGAAGCGAGCTGTTCACTTCCTTAAAGTGTTGGAAACTGTCCCAGAATGGGTCACTAGGGTAAATCGGTATCCTGGGTAAATAACCAATGAAGTCTTTAAGCAAATGGGTATGAAACAAGGGTGGAAAAGGGGTTTAAAAGCTACAGCCAAGTACTTTTAAATGGCTGTAAATTATGAAC
>JZKD02S2067896.1:678184-697511 GCA_000966675.3 Picea glauca | reverse complement strand
TTTTCATAAATTTAGTCTCCCAAACCCGAAAAAGTGTAAAAAAATACAAGGGAGAACTCTTTTAGTCATGATTGAATAGAGTATACTTTTTTCGTAGTTAGTCTTACGAGGCCAAAAAAGGGGTAAACTACCACTAGAAAGATGCCCTTTCAAACCTTTTAATGAGTTTGAAAGGAAAAAATCTGACTCTACAATATTTTCATGTTTAGGGATTCTAAAAATAGCTTAAAGGAGACTCCAAAGAGTTCCTTTTTCGTACAGTTTTTACGAGTCCGAAAAAGTGATAAAAGTTTACTTGGTAATTTGTTCTCATGTATTAATGAGCAAAAGAAAGAACAAACTATGAGCTCAGTAACCTATTCTCATTTATTTATAATAATGAGAAAGAAAAAATACTTAGCTCGTTTAGAGAAGACTATTAAGCTCTAATGGGAATGACCCCCAAGAGAGGGTTACTCATAGGAGCATGGCTCTCTAAAGGTATTTTCTCCCCATCCTGTTTAGTAGAACCTAGTGTCTTAGCTCTAACATGATGTCCATAGGCTAGAGAAATTCCCACGAAGCATCATTTACTCCATTGAATCTTCTTATTTACTCATTTAGACTTCCGACTACCAATAGGAATATGTTCACCAAATGGGGAAGAAGAAAGAGAACTATTTGAAATAGGTGGAGGAAAATAAGATTCAAGTATTTGATCCAAAGGAATACTCGACTCAAATGGATGGGGGTCTGTTTCATTTTTTAATGAGATTGGAAGAGACAATGAACCATGCTTGTAAAGACAAGGTACTACTAAAGGATCAAGTCATTCTAAGGATTGTTGCACCTGAGTCAAAATCATAATTGGGTTTTTTCCTCTAATTTTTCTAGGGAACGTGACCAACACTTACACATGATGATAGAGTTGTGAAATATAATTACAACACTTAGTAGAATGTAATACATAAGTGATAAATAAGTGAGACACTTAGTAGTCTATAAATTTGGTGTGCAACATATAGATCGACGTTTTTAGTAAGAAACTAGATTGAACCTTTTCAGTTCTCAACTTGTACGAGCCATATGTTGGAAATTAAGAGACTTTATGGTCTAGTAGTATGATTATTGGTGGTGATTTAAATTTTACCTTCAATCAGTATGAGACTTGAGGATATTTTGTTAGAGAGGATCTCCTATATAAATTTCTCAATGACCATTTGGAAGAGCGGGGTTGGGTCAATGTGAATCCCATTAACATGTGCCCAATATGGAATACAAATTAGGGTGGTGATGCTAGTGTATTGAAGCATCTATACAGGTTCCTATTTCATCATGAATTTATTTAATATTTTGGTATCTATCGTTCTTGGGTAGGGAAGTTTAGATGCTCAAATCATTGCCCATATCTATTTGGATTTCGAGAAATGCTTGGGGAGACCAAGATCCCCATTTAAGTTCAATCCTACATGGTTTGAATATGATCATTTTCATTAGTTGGTCTAAGACAATTGGAACCATTATCAAGTAGATGTTGGGACTCTATAAAGTGTACAATTTGTTGCAAGTCTTAGAAAAATAAATAAAAATATGATTGTTTGGACTCTAGAACATTCGATTCAACAAGATCAAGCTCTAAGGAATGTGGAACTAGAATTGGGACAACTGGATATAAGGAAAAATGGTAGTATCTTCCCTATATATGATTAAAAATGATTTCAGGCACTAGAATCCCAATTCTCTAAGCTACGGTTGAATCAATAAAAAATGTGGCATATTAAGAGTAAAGCCTTTGAATCTCGACACGGGATTAAAATACTAAATTTTTCTAGAATTTTTCCAACTACCAAAAAAACTACAATATAATTTGGGAAGTTCAAGACTCTGGTTGGAATAAGGTGCCTAGTTTTTAGAATTTATCCTCCTAGGGAATTAGTCATTTTGATTCTTTCTTTAAGGAATAAGAGTAGGTGAATATGAGAAAACTACTCAAACTTATTGAGGTGTGTCCATGACTTATAGAAGAGGAATATAACCATGTTATCTTTAGATAAGTCACTTCATTCAAATAAGACAAGAGTCATGGCCCTGATTGTTGGACTGCTGGATTTTTCAAAGCCTTATTTGATATGTTAGGTGACAACCAAGGAAAATGATACACTTTATTAATGATAAATTTATTGCATGAATACCCAAATTGTATTGTCCTATTTCCTATGATGATTTTAGGTTGATAGCCTTGTGCAATTGTCCTATTTCCTAAACAATTTGGCTTCCCCAAAGGGTGACTTATTCACAAAGCCATTGGATCAAATCAGGAAGGTACATTCATTCCATCAAAGTTTCAAAGAGACCTATCTCAATCCTGGGTGAGTGAAAAACATTGGTGGACAAAAAAGTATCAAGGGGGTCAATAGGAACACACTCTCCCAAGAAACCATGCACGTTCATGCACGCATTCATGATGCTATAGGTTTGGAAAACCCGAAACCTCCACTAAGCATGCCACATAAGCACATTGGAAGGAACATGTACACATTATTAAGAACATGTGTGCATTCATAAGAACACATGCATGCTATTAATAATGTGTGTGGGTCCATAAGAATGCGTGCACATTCCTCTATCATGCTCCTTTTTTACAGACCATGAGCATGATTTGTGCCCATTTCTATAGATCATACCTCATGTTTTTCCCTTCATTGAGAAGATATAGAGGAGGAACAAAGAAAAAAGAAAATACAAGATCTTGCCATTGTGTCCCAGTCAATCCAGGTATGTTTGAATTCTCTTCTTTTCCTCCCACTCTAGTAATTTCTACTTTTATTCAATTAATTTGATATATTATAAAAGAATCTAAATTATATAAATTTCTAATCTTCTAAAGAAATATTTTCTATTAAATTCAGAGAGAGACTCCTCTTACATTGCCTAACATTTCTCCTTTTAAAATAACTATAGAGAATTTACAAGAAATATGATTATTTGATTTATTTTTTTAATTTCTTAAAATATGTATTGATGGTTTTTGTAATTTTCTATTTTAATTAAACCTAATTTATATGCCATGCCTTATTATATTGCAAAAGATATTATAAAATGAAACCCAAAGATAATGAAAATCGTACAGAAGCAAACAAAGGTGAGGAAAACCCCAACCCATCACAACCACCAAACATAAACAAACAGATTGATGAGGGGTTGGCCATGAATTAAGGGGCACAAGGGAACCTGTATGATTGTCCTTAGACACTTCATTGGATGCCATTGTATCGTCCATTACAAGTCCCCAAGGGAAATTAACTACTATTTCTGAATATAGGGATAGGATGTTCACATTATATAGGACTAGACTTGATATAAACCAAGTTAGAGACTTGGTTATTTCAAAACAAGAGTTTATGTCTCTTTTTATTGATCCTCGAACTAGACAAAAATCGCTTGTCAACAAGAAATGAATTTATATGAATTGGTGCATTCACCCACAATTTCTTGAAAAATGGATGGATAGGTGGTTCATGGTATTTGATAATCCTTCCTAAAATAACGGGGAGGTGCCTTTATATTTTTTTAGAAAATTATAGGCATAATTTATTTTGGGTCACCGTGTGAACTAATTCAACATTGGTAATTTCCATGGGGTGGATTGAGGGTCCACAAAGGATCGAGAGCATGCTAGTCATGATCCCATGTTAAGTCCTCATCCCCCTAGATGAAGGCCTCACCCCCCTTCCCAATAAACTCCCATTATAGAGGGATTGCAGTAGGCATAGGTGGCTCTATTATCCTTGACTCGGATTCTAGTGCAACATGATAGTTTTGTTTCACTATCTTGGTAGGAGGTGCTTGTTGGTGACATTAACAGAGGGGTTAGACATTCAATTGATAGAACAGAGTGCATCGAGGAGAGGGAATATGGACATAAAAGTACATCATGTGAGCCTCACAGATGCTCGAGTTGTGGGAAGACTTTCTATGAGAATATGGAGGCTAATGGACACCAGATATTCATGAAGGAGGTTAGTATCTTAACCATGTTGATGTTCTTCATTTTTTATATATTTATATATTATTCTATGTATTTTTTTCAATATTTTATTATATGAGGTTTTGCAGTTTCTACTCCCATATAGTAGACCCTCTATGTCAATAGATGCATTAGTGTCTGTCTCCACCATTCATGTAGTGATAGAGGTATCTTGCTCATTCTATGTATTGCATACATAGGTATGCGTCACATTTTATAAATTCACCATAGTGATTTTGTTATTTTATTCCATCCTCAAATTTATAATTTTTTTGTTGTTACGAGGAAAATCTCTCTATGGCTAGGGTAAACCACAATAGACAAAAATGACTACAGAAATCAACTCTATCCTAACAACATGCTATATAAACCATCTAAAAGCAAGATAAGAAAGAGGCCCACCTCATCCAGATGTTCGATGAAGTCCACCATTGAGCACTTCGACCCAAAGCTATATACCTATAACAAGTTCTCAAAAAACAAGAAAAGTAAGAATATGGTGGTAATATAAAATGTTAGAACATTAGATAACATAATCCATTAATAAACATGACAAATATTCCCATGGAATAATAATTCAATATATTTGCAAGATATCAATTGGATGAGAAAAGAGTATTTCTATTAATAAATGATCAGCAGAAGCGAAAATGTTACAGACTTCCGTGTCGACACAGTTTGGAACCGAGAAACTAAGTTCCTTCCATTTGGGTCTCCACCACTTCAATCCTCCACCAATTTAAATATCTTAAGAGAGAAACAATGAGGTTCTCAATCAATAAGGGAAGATCTTGGGGGTTGAACACTGTGTTCAGACTTAAAGGACAAAGCGATGCAGACTCAATATGAAGTAAATAATTTCTCCAGAGTAAATTTGCTCTCAAAGTTGAATTCTTTCTCCTTTAACATAGCTCGAAATTGGCCCATTTATAGCCTTCAAAATGGAACTGAAGGGCCAATTTGGAACATTTATAGTATATGGAAGGCCAAGGATCAAAGATCTTATGTCGTGACATGGAAACCCAACATTTAATTTTCATTTTCTGGCACAAATCCCAATGTATGCGGGTTGTAGTGGATCATCCTGCGTATATGAATGTTGTATAGTGTGCAAGATCCGTACATGTGAAAAAATATTTATTTTTGTCTCTGGACTTTATCAATAGGGAAGATAAGTCTACATAGGGAAATGGAAAAAGGCCCTCTGTGAAAAATTGCATAGGGTGAGGCAAATATTTCTATAAAAGATTCCCCCTAATGTGTGAGGTCAAAGGAGTATATGCTATGGTCGAAATAAATTATAAACAACCCAGAAGTGGAGTGGTATGGAACCAACTGGACGAACTAGCTTCTCATTACATTCTGCACTGACTTTACATACATGGCTGCCAAGAAAATTACACTGCAGATCCATGTGAAAATATACCAATCAAGTGTCTATGGCCATGAATAGGAAAATACAAATGTGGTTACATGTGAATAGATTCCATAGTCATGAACAAGGCCCAGTAAAACCAATATGAAGATATTTGTATACCATGTAGTACAATATGATCTCCCATGATCATTGAAGTCATATAGGTATTGGTCCAATGAAAAGGAAGCAATAGCTCAGGAAAATTGTGGCCATATAGTGATGTCTTCAAATCTTCTACACAATCTACCAAGGGTGCAAGTATACATCATGTGAATAAAGGATTTGAGGTCGAACACAATGATACATCATTTGATTACTAGTCATTGATGTATATCATTAACAAACGCGAGATAGCCTGTCAATAATGAAAGTAGGTATCAAGGCACCGAGTACATTCTTAAAAGTGTGAATAAAGGAGTTGATTTCAAACACCTGAAGAATCCATCGTTCAGGGGACATTGATGTATTCCAAATTTTCCATAGAGAGACAGCCTGCCACTGATGACTGCAAGCCTCAAGGTACTCATAATACTCTAGGTCTCGTTTCCATAATAAATGGTTGAAGTTGATGGAAAGGGACCCACTAAAATGAGAGAATTAAGGCATCTCATATCATTCAGCACGAGGTACAAAGCAGGAGCTTCATGATTTGGTGGAAATCAGATGAAGAACATGTTCAAGAACCAACAACCATGTGCGTTTTTCGTCTGTGCCAAGTGCAAGTGGTACATGAAAAATACCCTCTGAATAATATCCAATGATGAAAATTGTTGACAAAGGCAAGGAAACCACCAATAAGGCTAATGGAATCCAAGACACTACATGAATCTCAATGTGTGAATAGATGTCTTGTCGTCGAACATAAGGGAAACCACCCAGTCAATGACCAATGATGAAATGTCAAATGTTGGGTTCAAGGTTACCTACCAATGATGAAAGTAGGGCCAGGGTGCATGATAGGACTACAATATCATGTGATTCTGAGACAAACTGAGGGTATGGCCAACATGCAAAGTCAAGATTTCTAAGGAGTGGCTGACACAGGTTGATAGGCTTCCTTTGAACAAGAGCATGACACATATGGAGGAATCTGATGGCATAGACCCAATGATGAAACCATGAGATGTAGGAGGCATCAATGAAATTATTTGTAGGGACTGGAAGAGTAAACAGTCGGTAGAGAGGACTCTGTAACGAGCTCATATTCCTAAGGCCATGCTAATCCCAAAATTATGATGGTGAATGGACTCAATAACTTTGTTCTTTGTTCAAAGGTGACACAACTACTGCCAATACAAAATAATACTCCCTTCCCACCTGTATTTTTTTTTTCATAGAAAAATGAATGCTATGATACAGAGGAGGAAATGAGTGTCACAAGTAAGAAAAACTAGTTCTAGTTGTGGAACATACCTATGCTCAATGCAGGGAAATGCATGTGGGAGATGGACACTCGGAGGAATGTTTCCTCCTAGGTATAGGGTGTCAAATTGTGAAGGATATAAACAAGGCTATGCTTGGTTGAGGATGCAAAGATCGTTGAGGCAAACGGTTTATAATGCAAAGTGAGAACCGACTATAGGCTCAATACTACAAGCAGGGGCATAAGATGCAATCACAACTTAACGCCAAAAAATGTCCTTTTTATGTCTTTTAGTCTACTTGGTGTGAAAAAGGGATACATTTGTGCCAAATAGACGTCTTTTCAAATCCAATTTATGAGTGTGAAAGAGACAAGTTCACTCGGCAATATTTTCACTTTTTGATAACGAGTCAGAAAAGAGCTTAACTAAGACTCACAACCTTTCAAGTCCAATTTAACGAGTGTGAAAGGGACAAATCACTTGACACTATTTTTTCTTTTTGAGCGAGTCATAAAAGAGATTAACTCAAACTCGTTTGGGATATTCTAGGCAACAAGTCATGGGGGAGACCAAGGCTCCTGTGTTGGACTTCTGTGGAATGTCAATATCTTACAAATAGTTGACATAAGCTCGGGAAAACCCAAATCTCTCCAAGTTGATGAGGACAAAGAACTAATGAATTATATGGTCTCTATGATGGATAGGATGATATCTCTTACAGGAAAAGACATAGGAGGGAGAATTGGGTACCCCACAAGGCCATCCCAATCGAAGGGAACTTCCTCGGGACTTGAAGGGAGAGCACTCAGGGAGACGATAAATCTCTCTCTTTCAAAAGGTGTAGGATCAAGAATGTTGATGACATGGTTTAAGGATGCATCACCCTCCATAAGGAGAGTAGGATTGATCAGATCTTGCACTGGTACGACCACTTCTCCAATTCTAGGTTGAACAAAATGCATGATAACATGGATAGGGGACACATCACCCTCGACAATGGGGGTGAGGTAGGGATAGGATTGTGACAACATTAGCTCTATTTCGATCAAAAGAGAAATGGGGTGTGATGAAACCATAGACGCCTCAGAATTTGAAGGGCCCTTAGGTGAGCCCCATGCTTCTAGTATCCCAGCAATAGCTGGACACAAACGAGTAAGGTGATCTCCTTCAAAATTCCTGCAAAGGAATTTAGGCTTACATCGAAGACATCTAGGCTTCTCGATTCCCCCAACGTCATTCACAATGGTTGGTGACATGCTCTCAACATGAAAGGAAAAGGTGAGAGAGTAATCCCCTACATGATGCACAGAGGTTGGAGATGTGGTATTGATATCAGTCATGGCGATTAGAGTGGTGCCCCCAGTATGACTAGCATCGGTTGGGGTATGGGTTGTCAACATGACTTGTAGAGGTTGTCGACCCATCTCCAACATGATTTCCAGAGGTTGGTGATGGAGCTCTAGTATGACTGATAGTGACTGGATTAGCAATGATCTGTGGCATTTGATACCAAGGTCTAGGGAAAGATTGACTTTGAAACATTGCAGGCCAGGAAGGATCCTAGCTTACCCCCTGTCTCTATCTGGGAAGGTAGTATCCTCCACCTAATTGATTCGAAAAGGTGTGCACAGGCATCATGACTGAATTTTTCAAAGAGACAAAAGTATGATAAGAACTATTTGAGTGAAGATATATGTTTCCCCCTTGTGAATGGGTTATGTGAGGAGGGTAGCATGAAATGTAAAACTAATTCTCCCTATATGAAACACTCGGGGATACATGAGGACTCATCATGGGAAAAGTATTTGAAGGAAATGACATGGCGGATGAAGGATACATGGATGGGCTGTAATAATTAGAATAAGAACCCATCTGAGTATTGGCTCCTGAAAGAACATATCTAGGAATAGATCTGTAAGAGGGGAGGTTCCAACCTCTCATCGTAAAATTTGGTTGAGGGACATGAATCATATCAAATGAAGACATAGGTATTGGGGCCATGGTGCCCCCAGATCCAATGCTAGGGTTCCTATAAGTGGACCAGAGAGAAGATAGAAAGGGTGAAGGCATATCAATGAGAGAATGACTAGAGACCCAAGGCACGAACTGATCGCCATAGTTTTGCATACCATTATGAAAAATGGAAGGATTCAACCCCATGAAATGAGCAAACATCATGGGGTAGGTAGCAGTGAATGAGGGAGCCAAAGGAACTCCACTATCCATGATAATGAGAACTCAGTATAAACTCTTAAGGCTAACTAGTAATCAAAGAGCACACCAAAATTCAAACGGAAAATATGCATGCAAATGGGGTAAAGAGGTTGAGTGAACTCCCTCCCTAAAGAAGTTATGTCTCACCCAAGAGGGGCCTGAGACTCCCTGCTAAAGATCAGAGGTAACAGAATCATTTATAAGGGCCCTCGTGGGCTTAACAACCAATCGATTAGATCCCCCCAGAGAGGTAATCCTCCATAAAGGTTGTGTGTTGTCCGGCCCTTATATGACCTAGGGTACCTGCAGAATAACCCATGCAAGTAACCTATGAGATACTGAAGCCAAGAAACTAATAAACCACTATATAACTGATGCACAGGCGAGTAGTCGTAATTCAGGTCCACCATATGGTTAGGGTAGCAAATCCTGAAACCTTGAAAGCACCACCTCTCATGGAGGTAAGGGCACTAACAAGATCCCCATAAATATCTTTGACACTAGGAAGGTATTGGGGGGATATCCCTTCAACCTAATTTTCACAACCTTAACTACGATGTGAGTGGAGCCTCTTGATCTTACCAATTATACAATGGATTTCTCCACTCCCTGACTCAGACACATATGTTGATTTAATTGCCTTGGAGAAGTTCACTGACAAAAGTCACTAAATCCTAGGCTAGTTTGTGCACCCTATAAAGTAAAATCGTGACTAATTAATTTAAAATTATAGCGTTGATTTTAATGGTCATGATTACTCAAAAAGGTGTGGTAGTGAAACTCATGGTGTTATGACTCTGCAAGAAAAATAAATATGAAAATAATGCAAAGTCCTAACTTTAACTTTTAATGAATGATATGCTTCTAAAAACCAATGCAATTTTCAAATTCAACTTTGCAATTCAGAAGTAAAACTGAAATCTTTCACCATATGCACTAAGTTAATGAAAAAGACTCAAAAGACAAGAATGTCAAGCAATGCAAAATGCCTAATTTTGTTGTATTTTCAATATAAAAAAATTGAAAATGCATGGACTGAAAAGTAACTTGATATATAACCCTACTGTTTATAAAAAGAGACAATTCAAGCATGATACCAAGCAACTAAACACTTAGCCCAATGTACAAGGACAAGAAAAAATGAAAAGATGATGAGAAAGACTCCGCCTAGAAATTCAACCAAAAGAGGGTTTCTTGTCATCCCAAAAGAAATCAATAGGCACTACAAAGACCTAAGAAAACTAAGAAAACATCAAATACCACCCAACAACCACCACACCTAGAAAATAAGCAAGGAAAACTGATGTACGCAATTTTCCAGGCAAACAAAGCATATATACGCATCCTGTAGTGAGACAACCAGCATATGTACATGAATGTCAAGGAAAAAGGCATGTATATGCTTCAAAATAAGGAAAGACAAGGGAGAAAGGTTGGAAACTCAGACCTAGAGTGAACAGGAACTGTCAAGCAATGATACGACAAGAACCAAAATACAAATCAGAGCAATCTAAGGATAAAAGTACTCCAAACCCTAAGAAAGAAGATTCAATCCCCAGTATGGTCACCAATTATGTTATGAGGAAAATATATCTATGGCTAGGGTAAACCACAATAGATAGAAATGACTACAGAAATCAACTCCATCCCAACAACATGCTATATAAACCAATTTGCAAGCGAGATAAGAAAGAGGCCTACCTCATCCAGATGTTCAATGAAGTCCATCATTGAGAACTTCAACCCAAAGCTATATACCTGTAACAAGTTCTCAACAAACAAGCAAAGAATGCATATGGTGGTAATATAAAAGGTTAGCACATTAGATAGAATAATCCATTAATAAAAATGACAAATACGCCCATGAAATAATAATTCAATGTATTTGCAAGATATCAATTGGACGGGAAAAGAGTATTTCTATTAATAAATGATCAGCATAAGCAAAAATGTTACAGACTTCTGTGTCACCACGGTTTGGAACCAAGAAACTAAGTTCCTTCTAGCTGGGCCTCCACCACTTCAATCCTCTACCAAATCCAAGCTCATAAGAGAGAAACAATGAGGTTTTCAATCAATAAGGGAAGAGCTTGGGGGTTGAACACTATGTTTAGACTTAAAGGACAAAGGGATGCACACTCAATATGAATTAAATAATTTCTCCAGAGTAACTTTGCTCTCAAAGTTGAATTCTTTCTCATTTTTCATAGCTCGGAATTGGCCCATTTATGGACTTCAAAATGGAACTGAAGGTTGAGTCGGAACGTTTCCAGTATATGGAAGGCCAAGGATCAGAGATATCATGTCATGACATGGAAACCCGACATTTAATTTTAATTTTCTGGCACAAATCTTGGTGTACGCGGGCTATAGTGGATCAGCCTACGTATACGCATGTTGTATAGTGTGCAAGATGAGTACATGTGAAAAATTATTTATTTTTGTCTCTAGACTTTATCAATAGGGAAGATAAGTCTTCATAGGGAAATGGAATAAGGCCCTCTATGCAAGATTTCATAGGTTGAGGCAAATATTGCTATAACATTTGTGTTTCTACAAGTTGCAGGACTAGGTGGTGTCGAGCAACGTCCACCTATGATGGACACATCACCTACTTCACATGCATCATGTGTTGAGTTAAATCTCGTTTAAATATCAATTTTTTTTGTATTTATTTTGTTGAATTTTATTATTTGGTACTAATAACAATGCTATTAATATGTATGCAGGCTACTGATATTTTCACTAGTTACAATATTAGTCCAATCCTTGGGCACCCGACCATGGAATTTGGGTTACCTATTTTCAGGCCAAGCGTTATTCCATCACTTGTATAGCCCGTTAGGGTTCATCTCAACCCACCATCACCATATTTCATATTTCATGCATCCTCAGTGAATGCAGTTATAGGCCACCCTCCCGCACCACCTCTTCCATCGCATCCATCCACAATGGATGCACACGTATGCCACCCACCCTTTTCATAAAACTGAAATAAATAAATCTATATGAAAATGAAATAAATAAATCTAGTCTAAATGGATTTAAATAAATATTTTCTCAAAAGACAACTTTCAAAAACAATAAATAGAAACAACTTTGTATCTCTATTCTTCTAAGAACTAATTCCACATAAAAATACCACTACGATGATATTCCTAGGAAACATATACTTACATTGTTTTATAAAGGGAGAAACCTACATGAACAAAATAATCCATGAGTTGAAATCAATGCACACTTTGGGATTGTGGTTGTATTTGTGATAATGAATACATGATGAGAAGATGAACTATCAAACTCAAAATCTCCTATAACCTTCAATTTAAGATCCCCTAGTATCATAAGTTGAATATTTTTTTTCAATAGTTGGAAGGAGAAACACTACATCAAAAGATAAAAGGATCACTTAACGCATCAATGTAGATTTTGATGAGTTTGTACATTCATTAACTTACATTTAACTAATAGAAATTGCAATTACCTTTACAATATTCAATAAATTGACTTATTATAGGAGATGTTTGTTGAATATTATACAAAGATGTTTTAGTTTCTAGCAACTATTTCCCAAAATTTGGATAGATTTATGAAATTTTGATGAAACAAAATAATTTTTTTCTCACTTTGGTTAAGTATTCAAATATATTTGGAGTGTATTGTTGCACTAATCATTGTAATAATTTATTTAATTTGATTAATTACTTTTTAAAGTGTTAAATAAGTCTATGTAAAAAAGAACAATTCGTTTTTTGTAAAGTGATTATAAATACTTGTGTTACTCATTAACAAATCTCTTATGGTGGAAAATATTTCTAAGTGTTAAATCCGTATGCAATTAATGGTTCCCAAGGACCTAAATTTGATGAAATATTGAAGTCCCATCCTAGTTAAAACTCTAGGAATCAATGATAAGAATAATGCAGGCTAACATAATCACAATAGAAATAATAGGGTTGAAACCTCACATTACTCCATCCAAAATGAAGCATGATTCATTATAATGACAATCACAACATTTTACAAGGGTTTCTTAAAAAAAATTCAACACATAAAATATGTTGATTAAGGTTGGTTGTCATTGATGTCAACCCTTCAAGAAATCCCCGTAGCACAAAGGTTTGGGTAATGGACCCAAGATTGTTTGATGTAAATATGACTCATTATTGTTTTGTCATGGTTGATAAGAAGTAGATATGGATGAACTCCAAAGTGGTCCCCTTATGGTGAAAGCCCTCACGGAAAGATGCTTTGCAGAGTGAGAGAACCCATTCTTAATTGTGGAATAATTAGATGAAGGACAATGAATTTGTCATTGAAACTATCCTAGATGGATAGTGCTTGTCATGCCATTTCTGGTGGTATGTGGAATGTCACATAACTCCTCATAGTTAGAGAGTTATGACCATATGAAGTTGGAGAACCCCTCATGAGTCTTATAGAATCCCCCAAGGGTCAAAGTGCTTTGCAAAAGAATTTATTTTAAATGAAGAAGCCCTAAAATAAGGAAAGTGTAATGCTACATGAAGATATAAATAAGAGGCAAAGCTCACTCATTAAGAACACACTTGTACATTTTGTATATCTATTTTCTTGTGTAAATATTCTTGTAAATACTTGTGGATACATTTGAACCGGTGAACGTCTGAGATAGTAGGAAGGGTTGATGGTGAAATTCTTGGATTCACAGAAAAGCCTATTTTTTGAGGTGTACACAGGTTGGATGTGTATAGGGTGCATACGTATGCAGGCTGGTCGTGTATAGGGTGTGTACATGTATGTGGGTTGTCTGTGTATAGGGTGAGTACGTACGCAGGATGGTTATGTATAGGGTAAGTACATGTTGATAAATCCATGAAACTTGAGAAGATGAAGGTGCAGAGGTTCTAGATTTTGAGATCAATCTCCCAGGAAGGTCTAGAGTGCTCAGATACATTAGATCCATCCATTGATTCAAAAGGTATATCTTATTTCTATGAATAGTTGGATTTTGATGTATGCATGAGGAATGGCAATGGAGATTTGAGTATTCTCCCTAGAGAGACTAGTGGCTACATGGGATATTCTGTATAAGTCAGATCTACAAAAATATAGTGTTGGTATATTTATCATTGATACTTCTTGTTGAGGCACATCTTGTACTTCTTGGCATATGGCTAAGAGTTTTTATGGTACATGGTTTAGATATTGTATTTATTGATGTATTGAGAATTTGAATATCAAAAATGGGTTGATGACTAAGATCATGTGAGGGATATTATACTTGTTCATGATTACACATACCTATATGGCACATGACTAGAGAGAGACATACTTTCCTTGAGTGGATGTTATGTGTGAGGATGCATGCACAGGGTATAGTTACAGTCTGGATATAGTGATAGGTTACAGTTCTATGTGAAAGAATTTACATAAGTGTTAGTGCTAGGAATCACGTTCTAATTGCAAGGAAGGTAAGCCCAGTACCCATCACATGATATGTGAAAGTATGAGTATTTTTCTTGGAAGTTCGAATGGAAAAACTCGAAATGGTAATATCTTCACTTAGAAACAGGGCTAACATGTGACAGCAAATAAGGTCTTGACTAATTTAAACCATTAGTTTGGGAGTAAATGTGGATAGAAAGAAGACTTGCGTGAGAGGAATGTAAGAGCTACTGCAAATATCAAGTCCACAAAAGCCCAAAGGAAGAAAGTTTTTTAAAACAAGATCTTCTTGAAATTAGAAACTAAGGAGCTAAATAAACACCATGACAATAAAATGATCAAACATCCATCATATCATTACCACAGTCATCCATATGAAGCATTCAAAGATGAAAATTTAGCATTAGAAGAAAATAGTATGAAATAGGAGCTGATTTCTATTAGTCAAAAAGTCTTAAGTCCAGTACATACTAGATCAAAGTCATTTGTCAAAAATATTACAGTTTCTTGGGAGACTTTCTCTACCATCCGAACCTATTCAAGCAATTCATCTGTCTATTTATAACAAGAAAGGGAGGCAACAGTTGGAGATACGAGTTGGCCTCTTTTCCTTAAAAACTTCAAAAAAATTATTTATTCTAACAACTAAGATAACGACCTATGCTATAAAACAGGGAAGTGTTGGTGACTAAACCCAATCATACTTCTAACTGCTTTGATCCTCTTTTGTTTCTTAGCTCCTTTTTTTCCATGTGTCCCTTTAGAGCTTGTAGTTGTCCTCTACATGCCAACTGCTACTTCTATCATTTATTCCATCATTAACTTATCCAAAACTATTGGCTTATTCTTCCTAGATCCTTGGTGTTTGTTGGCTAGTCCCTTAGGTAGAAACTCTGTGTAGCGCCCCCTAAAATTGAATAAGGATAGAAGGTAGCACTTGTAGGTAGCACCACTGTGTTGCATATCTGCGCCAACATTTTCCCTCTATTGCAATATTGAGTAGCACCTGTGTGAACCTTCTCTCTGTAAAACATAATGCAGCGCTTGTGGGTAGCGCCTATATTCCAATTCTGCGCTCTGTAAGATATTATGCAACACCTTTATGCAATGCCACTTATACTGTGTCTGCATAAGGGTTTGGGTAGCTATGCCAAAAATGCAGTGTCTTTGACTTCTGAACGTGTGCAGAGCTTTTTGTGTCCTTCGATGATGACAAATCAATTTACTTAGGTGATTTTACCACTGAGTGAAGCTAGAACTTTAGCAAAAAATTCCAAAATTCATATAAATAAACACATAGAAGCCTGTATAGGTGGAAAAACTTAGTATTGTGCATATATGGTTAATCTTCCCAAGAAGGAACAATTCTCAAAAATGGGGTTTACCACTACCTGCTACTTTGTCATTTTAACACTTAGCCTTACACTCTTTCTAGTGGAAAGAGTATCTCCAATTAACTCAGTAGACTTCTTCTCCTTGGCACTGGTAGGCTTCTTTAGTATAGTTGTGCTCTCCTTAGCTATTGGTTTGTCATCTTGAATGGCAGCCTCAACCAACAGCTATATATTCTTTTAGGTTACCTCATCTTGGAAATGCTTCAATTCTTCCTTTAACTTCTTGTTCTGAGCGTGGAAACCCTTGTTCTACCTATAGAGGTTCTGGAGTTGCCTATGAAGGGGTTGAACCCTTCTTGCTGCAAATTTTGCTAAGTGAAGGGTATCACTATAGCTCTCTATAAGCTCTGTCATCTTGGCTCTCTCAGATATGGTTTCCCTTTTCAATTGGGCCACTTCCTTTCTTGATTCCTTAAGTTGTATTATGAGTCTCTTGAAGGTCTGATCGCCAAGGGGGTTGGGAACATGTGCAGTCTCTGCAAGCTTCTTCTCTTTCTTTTATTCTATCTGTATCGGAGTTTCCTTGCATGTTTTATCTACCTTCTCAAAACCTTTTCCTTTATGCTTCTTCTCTTGCACAACAGCCTTTTCTTTATTCTTCATAGGTTTTTTACAATCCTTCATAGGGATTTCATTTTCCCTCTCCAAAGGTCTTTTGGTACTTTTACCCTTGATTTTATGTGCAGGGGTTTCTTGTTTCTCTTCTATAGCTTTTTCAATGCCTTTCCCTTTCTTCTTATGTATAGGGGTTTCTGGTAAAGGCTTTCCTTTGAAATCCCCCTTAGGAATTGATGACCTAGTGAAGGGTCTTTTGCCTTTGATGTCAACTATTGGAGGAGGAGAGGGAAAGAGAAGCTTCTTCCCTTTTTTAGATGTCACCTTGGTAGAATATGGAACTTTTTCTAACCCTGATGGAGGTGGTGGTGAGAAATCTCTGTGTGGAGAAGGAAAAACTTCCTCCTCAACTTCCTTGACCTGCTTGTTGATCTCTGAAATAGGGGCTCTGCCCTTTCTCTTCTTGTTGATCCCTGCTTTAGTACTGGTAGGTAATGAAGAGCCTACAATATGTGATTTGGAGGTAGGTGTTAGGTCCATCTTGAAGTGAGAAGTGACCAAAAAATTCTCCCAGGAGATCTCTTTCTTTCCAAACTCTTCAGAGACAATCATTCGGATAAGTCTAGAGTGGAAACAACTGGATTCCACATCCTTAGATTTGGCTTGCACCCTATCTACCATTTTTACTATACTTCTCAGCAGGTAATATGGAATATTCACCTGAACCTTGCCAATAAAATGAAACAATAACCTTATGTGGTAATGATACAGGGTGTTAAATATCCCTTCACAATAAAATATCTCTGTATGATTTTCAACATTTTGTCAAACTGGTTAATCAATTGATTTCTTGGCACACTCTTGGATAAATCATTGGCTTGGTATTCAGGCTTGAATATACATTTAATGTAAGGTGAACTCAATACCATAGCCTTGAACCGATTTTCTCCTAAGATGGGGATCCCTGTTGCAACTGAGATGGAGGCTTCAGTCACCTCAAATTCCAAATCTCCAACTCTAGTTTTCTTACCATCAAAATGTAGTGCAAATTGTTTTTCTACTTCTGTGTGGCCTCTTTGCATGTTCTAGCAAAAAGAGAGGCATCCTTCTCTTCGAAACATTTACCTTTCCATGGGTTCTGTGTTAAAAAGGTGCATCTGTTCGAACTATCTTTCCACCTTTGTGTGCTTTCTTCGACTGAGGGGTCTCCATGACTAAGAAAGAGGGTTCTTAAGAGACTGTTGGGATACTATTGACCAGAAAACTTCAATTCAAGTCTCAAATGGATAAGGATGCCCCTCCAAATTAACATTGCTTGGAAAATGAAACTGGCTATGAGAAAAGGACATTCAGGCTTATACAAGTTTTCAGAGTGTAGGCTATGAGGAGGTAATTCTGAAATGACTCTTCGTACAAGATGAAAAGAAGCAAAGAATAGTCAGAGAGCTTTTGAGCAGCACCTCTGTGTAGCGCAACACATACACAGAGGATAGGTTATTGTAGGCCTGTGATTTTCAAAGGCTATGAATAACAACAATAATCATCCTATGGATATGAGCGAAGATGTTTACAGGGATGAAAATATGGCTCCCATACTACCCTGCAAGCTTAGCAAACCAAAACCCGAGCACGAATCTCCTATGAAAATTAATATGCGAAGAAGGTTACACATGATACCTGTGAAGCCGACAACTTTTGATCTCCTCAATGCGATCTTAGGATGAGATTGAGGAAACTTTGGCCCTGAAATCTCTCACAGCATTGGATTTAGTGGACATGTGACCATTTGATCTGAACTGGAAAACTTACGCAGCGCATCACTGCTGAACCTTTCAAATTTAGAAACTATTACCAACGATCATAAATGAAAAATCTTTTGAAATAATTTCAACCTACTTCTGGCACTGAAAACAAGGGTTAAGGTATCAATCATGGCAATCATGACTTGGAGTGGATAAATGATAAAAGTGACAGGCGCTTGGAAAATGCCTGTTGAGTGGGCAGCGCTCTCCAAATCAAAAAATGATTGGATAGGTAAGTGGGGATGATGAGGTATGCATGTGAGGTCATGAGTGAGGAGAGAGGGGTGTCACATCAACTTGGTCATGGGAGGAATCAACCTAGGGATGAATCACGAGAGGGGACATAAAAAATGGACCGTGAGCTTAAAAGGGTTTAAGGACCAAAAATTGAAATGTGGATCAACACATGGGCTATGACTCCAAGGTTTAGTCATCCTAAGGGGTCCTATCATAGAGAACATTTTAAGTGATGGGAAATTTATTCTAAAGATAAAATAAAAATCTAAGGTTTTTTATCTTTAATTTTAACAAAACAAACTAAGAAACCCAAGGCGACTTAATGCGATAAAAATAGGGTCAAAAGTTTTCAAGTGAAAGGAAAACCTAGTTTCATAAGGAATACGCAAGCTGCATAACAGATAGGGCACGTACATACGCGGGCTACATAACAGATAGGGCACATACATATGCGGGCTGCATAAAATATAGGGCATGTACATACACGTTCTGCATAACAGATAGGGCACGTACATATGTGGTCTGCATCACTACAGGTCATGTATCTGTTGTATTTTTGTAGATACATGTTCAGTTCAGGTACATATTGATTACAGGACAGTTGTGCAGATTGGATATAGGTCATTGGTATAGGTTGATATAGTTGTACAACAATATATCTCATAGTGACAGGTTGACAGTGGTTCCATTATTCTACTTCTACTTCAGGGTGGCAGGACGTGGCAAGGATAGGTGGTTGTAGCCACCTTCTGGTTGTAGCCGGAGAACTTAGGGGGTTGTAGCCTCCTTCTGGTCATAGCCAGAGAATTGGGGAGTTGGAGCTTCCCTCAGGTTGTAGCCTAAGAAACTAGGGGGTTGGAGCCTCCTTCCAATTGTAGCTAGAAAACAAAGGAAGTTGGTGCTTCCAATGA
>JZKD02S2067896.1:651460-678134 GCA_000966675.3 Picea glauca | reverse complement strand
TCATTGATGTCAACCCTTGAAGAAAGCCCCATAGCACAAAGGTTTGGGTAATGGACCCAAGATTGTTTGATGTAAATATGACTCATTATTGTTTTTTCATGGTTGATAAGAAGTAGATATGGATGAACTCCAAAGTGGTCCCCTTATGGTGAAAGCCCTCACGGGAAGATGCTTTGCGGAGTGAGAGAACCCATTCTTAATTGTGGAATAATGAGATGAAGGACAATGAATTTGTCATTGAAACTATCATAGATGGATATTGCTTGTCATGCCATTTTTGGTGGTATGTGGAACGTCACATAACTCCTTATGGTTAGAGAGTTATGACCATATGAAGTTGGAGAACCCCTCATGAGTCTTATAGAATCCCCTAAGGGTCAAAGTGCTTTGCAAAAGAATTTATTTTAAATGAAGAAGCCCTAAAATAAGGAAAGTGTAATGCTACATGAAGATATAAATAAGAGGCAAAGCTCACTCATTAAGAACACACTTGTACATTTTGTATATCTATTTTCTTGTGTAAATCTTCTTGTAAATACTTGTGGATACATCTGAACTGGTGAATGTCTAAGGTAGCAGGAAGGGTTGATGGTGAAATTCTTAGATTCACAGAAAACCCTATTTTCTGAGGCATACATAGGTTGGTTGTGTATAGGGTGCGTACATATGCAGGCTGGTCATGTATAGGGTGTGTACACGTACGCAAGTTGTCTGTGTATAGGGTGAGTACGTACGCAGGATGGCTATGTATAGGGTGAGTACATGTTGATAAATACATGAAACTTGAAAAGATGAAGGTGCAGAGGTTCTAGATTTTGAGATCAAGCTCCCAGGAAGGTCTAGAGTGCTCAGATACATTAGATCCATCCATTGGTTCAAAAGGTGTATCTTATTTCTATGAATAGTTGGATTTTGATGTATGCATGAGGAATGGCAATGGAGATTTGAGGATTCTCCCTAGAGAGACTAGTGGCTACATGGGATCTTCTGTATAAGTCATATCTACAAAAATATAGTGTTGGTATATTTATCATTGATACTTCTTGTTGAGGCACATCTTGTACTTCTTGGCATATGGCTAAGAGTTTTTATGTACATGGTTGAGATATTGTATTTATTGATGTATTGAGAATTTGAATATCAGAAATGGGTTGATGACTAAGATCATGTGAGGGATATTATACGTGTTCATGATTACACATACCTATATGGAAGATGACTAGAGAGAGACATACTTTCCTTGAGTGGAGGTTATGTATGGGGATGCATGCATAGGGTATAGTTACAGTCTGGATATAGTGATAGGTTACAGTTCTATGTGAAATAAGTTACATAAGTGTTAGCGCTAGGAATCACCTTCTAATTGCAAGAAAGGTAAGCCCAGTACCCATCAAATGATATGTGAAAGTATGAGTATTTTTCTTGGAAGGTCAAATGGAAAAACTCGAAATGGTAATATCTTCACTTAGAAACAGGGCTAACATGTGACAACAAATAAGGTCTTGACTAATTTAAACCAGTAGTTTGGGAGTAAATGTGTATAGAAAGAAGACTTGCATGAGAGGAATGTAAGAGCTACTGCAAACATCAAGTCCACAAAAGACCAAAGGAAGAAAGTTTCTTAAAACAAGATCTTCTTGAAATTAGAAACTAAGGAGCTAAATAAACACCATGACAATAAAATGATCAAACATCCATCATATCATTACCACAATCATCCATATGAAGCATTAAAAGATGAACATTTAGCATTAGAAGCAAATAGTCTGAAATAGGAGATGATTTCTATTAGTCAAAAAGTCTTAAGTCCAATACATACTAGATCACAGTCATTTGTCAAAAATATTGTAGTTTCTTGGGAGACTTTCTCTACCATCCGAACCTATTCAAGCAATTCATCTGTCTATTTATTACAAGAAAGGGAGGCAACAGTTGGAGATACGAGCTGGCCTCTTTTCCTTAAAAACTTCAAACAAATTATTTATTCTAACAACTAAGATAACAACCTATGCTATAAAACAGGGAAGTGTTGGTGACTAAACCCAATCATACTTCTAACTGCTTTGATCCTCTTTTGTTTCTTAGCTCCTATTCTTCCATGTGTCCCTTTGGAGCTTGTAGTTGTCCTTTGCATGCCAACTGCTACTTCTATCATTTATTCCATCATTAACTTATCCAAAACTATTGGCTTATTCTTCCTACATCCCTGGTGTTTGTTGGCTACTCCCTTAGGTAGCAACTCTGTGTAGTGCCCCCTAAAATGGAATAAGGATAGAAGGTAGTGCTTGTAGGTAGCACCACTGTGTTGCATATCTGCGCCAACATTTTCCCTCTGTTGCAATATTGAGTAGCGCTTGTGTGAACCTGCTCTCTGTAAAATATAACACAACGCTTGTGGGTGGCGCCTGTATTCCAATTCTATGCTCTGTAAGATATTACGCAACACCTTTACACAATGCCACTTACACTGTGTCTGCATAAGGGTTTGGGTAGCTATGCCAAAAATGCAGTGTATTTGACTTCTGAACGTGTGCAGATATTTTTGTGTCCTTCCATGATGACAAATCAATTTACTTAGGTCATTTTACCACTGAGTGAAGCTAGCACTTTAGCAAAAAATTCCAAAATTCGTATAAATAAACACATAGAAGCTTGTATAGGTGGAAAAACTTAGTATTGTGCATATATGGCTAATATTCCCAAGAAGGAACAATTCTCAAAAATGGGGTTTACCACTACCTGCTACTTTGTCATTTTAACACTTAGCCTTACACTCTTTCTGGTGGAAAGAGTATCTCCAATTAACTCAGTAGACTTCCTCTCCTTAGCACCGGTAGGCTTCTTCAGTATAGTTGTGCTCTCCTTAGCTATTGGTTTATCATCTTCAATGGCATCCTCAACCAACACCTATAGATTCTTTTAGGTTACCTCATCTTGGAAATGCTTCAATTCTTCCTTTAACTTCTTTTTTCGATCCTGGAAACCCTTGTTCTGCCTGTAGAGGTTCTGGAGCTACCTATGGAGGGGTTGAACCCTTCTTGCTGCAAATTTTGCTAAGTGAAGGGTATCACTATAGCTCTCTATAATCTTTGTCATCTTGGCTCTCTCAGATATGGTTTCCCTTTTCAATTGGTCCACTTCCTTTCTTGATTCCTTAAGTTGTCTTATGAGTCTCTTGAAGTTTTGATCGCCAAGGGGGTTGGGAACATGTGCAGTATCAGCAGGCTTCTTCTCTTTCTTTTCTTCTATCTGTATCAGAGTTTCCTTGCATGTTTCATATGCCTTCTCAAAACCTTATCCTTTATGCTTCTTCTCTTACACAATAACCTTTTCTTTATTCTTCATAGTTTTTTTACAATCCTTCACAAGGATTTCATTTTCCCTGTCCAAAGGTATTTTGGTACCTTTACCCTTGATTTTATGTACATGGGTTTCTTGTTTCTCTTCTATAGATTTTTCAATGCCTTTCCCTTTCTTCTTATGTATAGGGGTTTCTGGTAAAGTCTTTCCTTTGAAATCCCCCTTAGGAATTGATGACCTAGTGAAGGGTCTTTTACCTTTGATGTCAACTATTGGAGGAGGAGAGGGAAAGAGAAGCTTCTTCCCTTTTTTAGATGTCACCTTGGTAGAAGATGGAACTTTTTCTAACCCTGGTGGAGGTGGTGGTGAGAAATCTCTGTGTGGAGAAGGACAAACTTCCTCCTCAACTTCCCTGCCCTTCTTGTTGATCTCTGAAATAGGGGCTATGCCCTTTCTCTTCTTGGTGACACCTGCTTTAGTACTGGTAGGTAATGAAGAGCCTACAATATGTGATTAGGGTGTAGGTGTTGGGTCCATCTAGAAGTGAGAAGTGACCAAAAAATTCTCCCAGGAGATCTCTTTCTTTCCCAACTCTTCATAGACAAGCATCCAGATAAGTCCAGAGTGGAAAAGATTGCATTCCACATCCTTAGATTTGTCTTGCACCCTATCTACCATTTTTCCTATACCTCTCAGCAGGTAATATGGAATATTCATCTGAACCTTGCCAGTAAAATGCAACAACAACCTTATGTGGTAATGATACAGGGCGTTAAATCTCCCTTCACAATAAAATATCTCTGTATGATTTTCAACATTCTGTCAAACTGGTCAATCAACTGATTTCTTGGCAAACTCTTGGATAAATCATTGGCTTGGTATTCAGGCTTGAATATATATTTAACGTAAGGTGAACTCAATACCATGGCCTTGAACCAATTTTCTCCTGAGATGGGGATCCCTGTTGTAGCTGAGATGGAGGCTTCAGTCACCTCAAATTCCAAATCTCCAACTCTGGTTTTCTTACCATCAAAATTTAGTGCAAATTGTTTTGCTACTTCTAAGTGGCCTCTCTGCATGTTCTAGCAGAAAGAGAGGCATCCTTCTCTTTGAAACATTTCCCTTTCCATGGGTTCTGTGTCAAAAAGGCACATCTGTTCGAACTATATTGCCACTGTTGTGTGCTTTCTTCAACTGAGGGGTCTCCATGACTCAGAAAGAGGTTTCTTAAGAGACTGTTGGGATGTTATTGAATAGAAAACTTCAATTCAAGTCTCAAATGCACAAGGATGGCCCTCCAAATTAACAGTGCTTAGAAAATGAAACTGGCTATGAGAAAAGGACCTTTAGGCTTATACAAGTTTTCATAGTGTAGGTTATGAGGAGGTAATTCTGAAATGACTCTTTGTACAGGATGAAAAGAAGCAAAGAATAGTCAGAGAGCTTTTGAGCAGCACCTTTGTGTAGAGAAACACATACACAGAGGATAGGTTATCGTAGGCCTGTGATTTTCAAAGGCTATGAATAACAACAATAATCATCCTATGGATACAAGCGAAGATGTTTACAGGGATGAAAATATGGCTCCCATACTACCCTGCAAGCTTAGCAAACTGAAACTCGAGCATGAATCTCCTATGAAAATTAATATGCGAAGAAGCTTACACATGATACCTGTGAAGTCGACAACTGTTGAGCTCCTCAACGCGATCTCAGGATCAGATTGAAGAAACTCTGACCCTGAAATCTCTCACAACATTGGATTTAGTGGACATGTGACCATCTGATCTGAACTGGCGAACTTACGCAGCGCATCACTGCTGAACCTTTCAAATTTAGAAACTGTTACCAAGGATCATAAATGAAAAATATTTTGAAAGAATTTCAACCTACTTCTGGAACTGAAAACAACGGTTAAGGTATCAATCGTGGCAATCATGACTTGGAGTGGATGAATGATAAATGTGACAGGTGCTAGGAAAATGCCTGTTGAGTGGGCAACGCTCTCCAAATCAAAAAATGATTGGACAGGTAAGTGGGGATGATGAGGTATGCATGTGAGGTCATGAATGAGGAGAGAGGGGTGTCACATCAACTTGGTCATGGGAGGAATCAACCTAGGGATGAATCACGAGAGGGGACATAAAAAATGGACCATAAGCTTAAAAGGGTTTAAGGACCAAAAATTGAAATGTGGATCAACACATGGGCTATGACTCCAAGGTTTAGTCATCCTAAGGGGTCCTATCATAGAGAACATTTTAAGGGATGAGAAATTTATTCTAAAGATAAAATAAAAATCTAAGGTTTTTTATCTTTAATTTTAACAAAACAAACTAAGAAACCCAAGGCGACTTAATGTGATAACAAGAGGGTCAAAAGTTTTCAAGTGAAAGGAAACCCTAGTTTCATAAGGAATATGCATGCTGCATAATAGATAGGGCGCGTACATATGCGGGCTACATAACAGATAGGGCACGTACATATGCGGGCTGCATAAAAGATAGGGTGTGTACATACATGTTCTGCATAACAGATAGGGCACGTACATATGTGGGTTGCATCACTACAGGTCACGTATCTGTTGTATTTTTGTAGATACATGTTCAGTTCAGGTACATATTGATTACGGGACAATTGTATAGATTGGATACAGGTCATTGGTATAGGTTGATATAGTTGTACAATAGTATATCTCATAGTGATAGGTTGACAGTGGTTCCATCATTCTACTTCTACTTTAGGGTGGTAGGATGGGGCAAGGATAGGTGGTTGTAGCCACCTTCCGGTTGTAGACGGAGAACTTAGGGGGTTGTAGCCTGCTTCTGGTCATAGCCAGAGAATTGGGGAGTTGGAGCTTCCCTCAGGTTGTAGCCTAAGAAACTAGGGGGTTGTAGCCTCCTTCCAGTTGTAGCTAGAAAACAAAGGAAGTTGGTGCTTCCAATGAATGTAATTCTTCAAGACATAAGAAAAAGCATTATGTGGTTTCCACGTAAAACAATGGTGTACTGTGTATGTGTGTGATTTTTCATTTCTTGTTTCTCATTATTTGGATAATAATTCTACATTGATATAACACTTGGATTATTTGGAGAAAAAGGATTATTATTATTCTATTACTGATTCAACACCCCTCTCAATAATACAACAATTGGTATTAGAGCATGTTCCTTTGGAAATCATTTTAACCACTGAAAGGTAGATCATGGAGAGTACCAACTCATATAAAAATGGAATACCATAGTTTGATGGACAGAAGTATGATTTTTGGAGCATAAGGATGAAGACATATATATAGGCACAGGGATTTGAAATTTGGCAATCAATTGTAGATGTATACACAGTACCAACAGTGCCACCAACAAATGACAAAGAAGTGAAACTTGGTCAGAATAATTCCAAAGCCACAAATGCACTTTTGAATGGTCTCAATGAAACAATATTCACCAATGTTGCACATTGTAAATCTGTTGAAGAGATTTGGGACAAGCTTCGAAATATTTATGAAGGAAATACAAAAGTCAAAGCAACAAAACTTCAAACTTACACAGGTCAGTTCGAACAAATAAAAATGAAGGAAGATGAGAATATTGTAGCCTACTTCTTAAGAGTTGATGAAACAGTGAATGCAATCATAGGATTGGGAGAAGAAATCGAAGAATCTATAATTGTTCAAAAGGTACTAAGATCTCTTCCTATGAGATTTAAACCTAAGATATCAAAAATAGAAGAAATATCAGATCTAAACTCAATAAGTATGGATGAACTACATGGAATCTTCACAGCATATGAAATGAGAAGTGAATAGGAAAATCCATATGTAAAAGAAGGAGTCTTCAAAGCATCCAAAAGATCAAAGCAAAAGAAAATTCAACAAGAAGAATATAGTAGCAACAATGATGTCTTGGAAGATGATGAAGAAGTGGCCAACTTCGTCAAAAGAACGAACAAGGGAACCAACGGTAGGTATAGAGGTAAGCTTCCTTTAATTTGTTTTAATTGTGATGGTATTGTTCATTTTGCTAACAAATTTCCTCATAAGAAAAAAAGAAATGATGATGGTTACTCAAAAGGAAAACAAACATATAAAGGTAAAAGAACTACAAAGAAAGTTTTCAAGAAAATTTTTTGCACCAAAGAAGACATCTCATCATCAGATGAATATGAAGTCAGTGACAGTGAGACAAGAGGAGTTCTATTCGTGGCAGTTGAAGACTCTGATAAAGAAGACTCCGAAGAAGAATATGAAGAAGCCAAAGAAGAATATGAAGAAGAAATTGAAGAGGCAGAAGTTGACTTCTGAGAAGAATTAATGTGTGCCATAGAAGTTATCAGAAGAGAAAAAAGAAAAAAAAGAAACTACAAGCAAAGCTAGATAAGAAATAAGACACTCAAGAACTAGAACAAATGATTACAAAATTGAAGGTTCAAATAGAAGAAGATAAAATAATTGAAGAAGAACTCAAAGAACACCTAGAAGAAAAGGACAAGATCATTGGAAACTTGGAAGCAAAGATTGTCACAGTAAGAAAGGATATTCAAAAGAAAAATATGCAGAATAGATCAAAAGTTCAAGATGACGTTATCAACAGTCAAAAATATAATCTAGACAAATCTGGACTTGGATACAATCAGATAGAAAAGGGATCAAGCTCCAAAACAACAGAGAAAGAAACAAATCCAAAAAGCTATGCAAAAACAATCAAAGGGGATAGAAAGATATACAAGGAAGATTACAGGGACACTCCTCCACTGAGAAGATTCAGATTTTAGAATCAACAATAGATAGATAGGCCTCAAGAAGAAGAATAATTCATAAGAGCACCTCCTTTCAAAATATCTTCAACTCCCAGGTATCAAACTATATTTTTTCGTTTATGTTATGCATGTAATAATTTTGGACATAAAACTGTGAATTGCAGAGCTAACAACAGGAACAATAACAATTTTGAGAACCATACACAAAGGGGTTATTCAAGAAGACCTAGTGAAACACAGAGAAGAAGTTACAACAGGTTTGAATCTTTGAGCACTGAAGTGGAATGTTACAAATGTAACAATTTTGGACACATGGCCAAAGATTGTAGAATGACAGTTCCTCCTAAATAACCTCAACATAATCACAAAAGTCAGAGATGAGAACCTCAGAAAATGACATGGATAAGAAAGCACGATCAGTATAGCAATGAAGAATGCACAGTCACTCTACAAGCTAAATAGAAGAAACACGGTTGGTATGTTGACAGTGGGTGTTCAAAACACATGAAAGGTGATAAAGACAAATTTCTTACATTACAAAAGGAAAGAAATGGATCAGTCTCCTTCGAAAATAACAATTCATCCAAAATCATTGGAGAAGGCACAGTCTGAATTGGGAACAAAAATGAAAAGGTAGAAAATGTTCTACTGGTAGAAGATATGAAACATAATCTTCTAAGTGTGAGTCAAATGTGTGACCAAGGTCATAAAGTTACTTTTGATTCACAAAAGTGTGAGATAAGAAGATAAGGTTCAAGGAAATTGGTCGGTACAGCTGCAAGAACTTCAAACAACATATATGTGTTAACTGAAATTGGAAATGAAAATTGTTGTCTAGGAAAGGAATATGAAAGTTGGCTATGGCACAAAAGAATGGGTCACATGCATTTTGATAACCTTGTCAAACTCAGCAAAAGAGAAGCAATCAGAGAAATGCCCCAGATCACGAAACCAACCAACACTTTATGTAAGCATTGCCAACAAGGAAAGAAAACAAATACCATGTTCAAATCAAAGGAATATTCAACAACAACACCACTAGAAATTGTGCATATTGATCTAGTTGGACCAACTACAAAAAAAGGCTTAAAAATTGAGAGATACTTTATGTTATTAGTTGATGATTATATAATAATGACTGTCATTTTCTTTCTCAAGAACAAGTCAGAAGCTTTTGGAAACTTCAAGATCTACAAGGAAATGGTTGAAAATGAGATGGATTCAAGAATCAAATGCTTAAGATCATATAATGGAGGAGAATTCACCTCAAAGGAATTTATGGACTACTGCAGCGATCATGGAATAAAAAGGCAATTCTTCATCGCTAGAACACCTCAGCAAAATGAAGTTGTTGAAAGAAAGAACAGAACAGTACAAGAAATGGCTTGATAATGCTAATGGATTCAAAATTGACAGATATTTTTTGGGCACAGGCAGTGCATACAACAGTTCACATTCAAAACAGGGTAATGCTATGGAAAGGAAGACCAGAAAATGTTGGTTGTCATTGATGTCAACCCTTGAAGAAAGCCTCGTAGCACAAAGGTTTGGGTAATGGACCCAAGATTCTTTTATGTAAAGATGACTCATTATTGTTTTGTCATGGTTGATAAGAAGTAAATATGGATGAACTCCAAAGTGGTCCCCTTATGGTGAAATCCCTCATGGGAAGATGTTTTGTGGAGTGAGAGAACCCATGATTAATTTTGGAATAATGATATGAAGGACAATGAATTTGTCAGTGAAACTATCCTAGATGGATAATTCTTGTCATGCCATTTCTAGTGGTATGTGGAACATCACATAACTCCTCACGGTTAGAGAGTTATGACCATATGAAGTTGGATAAATCCTCATGAGTCTTATAGAAGCCCCCAAGGGTCAAAGTGCTTTGCAAAATAATTTATTCTAAATGAAGAAGCCCTAAAATAATGAAAGTGTAATGCTACATAAAGATATAAATAAGAGGCAAATCTCACTCATTAAGACACACTTGTACATTTTGTATATCTATTTTCTTGTGTAAATCTTCTTGTAAATACTTGTGGATACATATGAAGTGGTGAACGTCTGAGGTAGCACGAAGGGTTGACGGAGAAATTCTCTGATTCACAGAAAACCCTATTTTCTGAGGCGTACACAGGTTGTCTATGTATAGGGTGAGCACACATACGTGGGATGGATGTGTATAGGGTGCGTACATACGCGGGTTGGATGTGTATAGGGTGCGTACACGTACACATGGTGTCTGTGTATAGGGTGAGTACGTATGTGGGCTGGCTATGTATAGGGTCAGTACATGTTGATAAAGCCATGAAACTTGAGAAGATGAAGGTGCAAAGGTTCTAGATTCTGATATCAAGCTCCTGGGAAGGTCTTAAGTGCTCAAGTACATCAGATCCATCCATTGGTTCAAACGGTATGTCTTATTTCTATGAATAGTTTGATTTTGATGTATGCATGAGGAGTGGTAATGGAGATTTGAGGTTTCTCCCTAGAGAGACTAGTGGCTACATGGGATCTTTTGTATAAGTCAGATCTACAGAAATACAGTGTTGGTATATTATCATTGATACTTCTTGTTGAGGCACATCTTGTACTTCTTGGCATATGAATAAGAGTTTTTATGGTACATGGTTGAGATCTTGTATTTATTGATGTATTGAGAAGTTGAATATCAGAAAGGGGTTGATGACTAAGATCATGTGAGGGCTATTATACTTGTTCATGATTACACATACCTATATGGCACATGACTAGAGAGAGACATACTTTCCTTGAGTGGAGGTTATGTATGAGGATGCATGCACAAGGTACCGTTACAGTCTAGATAAAGTGACAGGTTATAGTTCTATGTGAAAGAAGTTACAAAGGGCTAGAATTTTTCAAGTGAAAGGAAACCCTAGTTTCAGAAGGAATATACAGGCTACATAAAAGATAGTGCACATACATATGTAGGCTACATCACAAATAAGGCACGTACATACGCGAGCTTCATCACTACAAGTCGCGTATATGTTGTATTTCTGTAGATACATGTTTAGTTCAGGTACAGATTGATTACAGGACAGTTGTACATATTGGATACAGGTCAGTGGTACAGGTTGATACAGTTGTACAACAATATAGCTCACAGTGACAGGTTGATAGTAGTTCCATCATTCTACTTCTACTTTAGGGTGGCAAGACGGGGCAAGTATAGGTGGTTGTAGCCACCTTCCAGTTGTAGCCAGAGAACTTAGGGGGTTGTAGCCTCCTTCTGGTCATAGCCAGAGCATTAGGGAGTTGGAGCTTCCCTCAGGTTGTATCCTGAGAAACTAGGGGGTTGGAGCCTCCTTCCAGTTTCAGCTGGAAAACAAAGGAAGTTGGTGCTTCCAATGAATGTAATTCTTCAAGACATATAAGAAAAATCATTACATGGTTTTCTCCCGATTTGGGTTTCCACGTAAAACAATAGTGTACTATGTATGTGTGTGATTATTCATTTCTTATTGCTCATTATTTGGATAATAATTCTACATTGATAGAAAAATTGGATTATTTGGAGAAAAAAGGATTATTATTACGCTATTATTGATTCACCCCCCCTCTCAGTAATCCAACAAAATATAAGTTTAGAATAAATCCTCACACAAAATGAAAATATACCTCAAATTCTCCATTAAGCTTGACACAGTGTTGCACAATGTATCCCAATAGGAGATCTCCTAAATACCATAATTATCCACCTTTTACAATGGAGATAGAGAGGTCATCTTTATAGAGTGATTCTCTTCTATTATACAATAAAATATTATTATTTTCTAACTAACTCCATGACAAGTCAAATAAATATTATAATAATGAATTAGTTAGATCTCTCCTCAATCCATGGATGACCATGATACAACATGTGGACATTAGACTCTCCAAATCAATTCACCCTCATCCAAAAATAGTAGTAGTATGCACCAAATAATTGTCAAGAAGGGGATGCACCACCAAAAATAGGAATCAAGCCAATTCAAATGCCAAGTGTCCACATGGAAAGTTCCCTCCAAGAACATGCATGAATGCACCACTCCACATTTGTGCATTCCAACGTATCCAACTCCATGGATGAATGTGCATTATGCCAAGTGGATCAAGTGTCCAGAATAAAGTATGTGATCAATGCCTAGCCTTCCCTTTCCTTACCTTTTCTTTCCTATTGTTTTGTTTCCTTCTCCTTGCCTTGTCTTTCCTTTCCTTTCCTTGTATTTCATTGCCTTGTCTTGCATTTCCTTTCCTTTCCATGCCATGCCATGCCTTTCCTTGACTTGTCATTCCATGCCATACCTTTCCATTCCATGCCTTGTCTTTACTTGACTTTTCATTCCATGCCTTTCCTTTTCATGCCTTTCCTTTCCTTGTTGTGCCTTGAATTGCCTTGAATTTCCTTTCCATAACTAGACCTATACATATACCTAGACCTTGCCTTTCCATACCTTGTCATTCCTTTTCCTTTCCTTTCATTTCCCTACCTTTCCTTGACTTGTCATGCCTTTCCTTGCCTTGCCTTACCTTTCCTTTCCATGTCGTGCCTTGTCTTTCCATGCCATGCCATGCCATGCCTTTCCTTGCCTTGCCATGCCATGCCTTGCCATGCCATGCCTTGCATTGATTTTCCTTGCATTTCCTTGCCTTGCCATGCCTTACAATGATATGTCATGACATTTCTCACCTTTCCATTCCATGCCATTCATTTACTTCCCATTCCATTCCTTTCCTTTCCTTGTCATTCCATGCCATGCTTTGCAATGACTTTCATTGGATTTCCTTGCCTTACCTTTCCATGCAATTCCATACAAAGTCTTGCATTTCCTTGCATTATCTTTCCTTTCCATTTGATGCCATGACATGTCTTTCCTTGTTATTCCATTCCATTCCATGTCTTTCCTCTTATTTCCATGCCATGCCATGCCTTCCATTTTCTTGCATTGCATTTCCTTGTCTTGCCTTTCCTTGCCTTTTCTTGACTTTCCATTCCCTTCCTTTCTATGCCTTGTCATTCCTTTCTCTATCATGACTTTCCATGAAATGACATGCATTTCCTTTCCATGACATGCCATTACATTCCTTGCATTGACTTGCATTACATTTCCTTGTGTTTCTTTGCCTTGTCATTCCTTGCCTTTCCATGCCTTGCATTTCCTTTACTTCCATTGTCTTTCCTTTCCTTGTATTTCCATGCCATGTCATGCCATGCCTTGTGTTTCATTTCCTTGCATTGCATTTCATTTCCTTTCCTTTCCATGACATGCCATGCCTTGCCTTTCCATGCCTTCCATCACCTTGGGTTGCATTGCATTTCCTTCCATTGCCTTGCCTTGACTTGCTTTTCCTTGCAATGCCATACCATGCCATGCCTTGCCTTTCCATTCAATGCCATGTCATGCCTTGCATTTAATTTACTTTCATTGTCTTTCCTTGCCATACCATGTCATTCCATGCCATGCCTTGCCTTGTCATGCCATGCAATTTCATGCCTTTCCTTTCCTTGCCTTTCCTTGCCATGCCTTGTCTTTCCTTGCCTTTCCTTGGCATGCCTTACCTTTTCTTTCCATGCCATTCCTTGTCTTTCCATGACATGCCATGCCATGTATTTCATTGCATTGTGTTGCATTTCCTTGCCTTGCATTGTATTTCCTTTCCTTTCCTTTCCTTTCCTTTCCATGCCATGCCATGTCATGCATTACATTGCCTTGCCTTTCTTTTCCATGTGTTTCCTTGCCATTCCATGTCATTCCTTGCCTTGTCATGCCATGACATGCCTTGCATTGAATTTCCTTGCCTTGCCTCACCTTGCCTTTCCATGCCATGCCTTTCCTTTCCATGCAATGCCATGTCATTCCTTTCCTTGCCATGTCATGCTTTGCATTTCCTTGTGTTGCATTTTCTTTCATTTCCTTTCCTTTCAATGTGTTTCATTTCATTTGTTTGGCTTTCCATACTTTTCCATGCCATGCCTTTTCTTTCCATGCCTTTCACTTCCTTGTCTTGCATTGTGTTTCCTTTCCTTTCCTTCCCATGCCATGCCATGCCATGCCTTTCCTTTTCATGGCATTCCATGCCATGCCATGCCATGCCATGCCATGCCATGTCATGCCTTGCCTTTCCATGGCATGCCTTGCATTGTCTTCCCTTGCATTCCCTTCCCTTGCATTTCATTTCCTTGCATTTTATTTCCTTTCCTTGCCTTTATTTCCCATGCACCCTATCCTATTACATTGATCCATATGACCTTGCACCTCTATTGATTTTTCTATCTCTGGATGGAGGCTAGTTTCTTGAGGGGTATTAATGGGGACATTGACCATCAGAATCTGGGAAAAAGGAAAAGGAATATTGCCAATGCTTCCTTCGACAGTGAAAAATGGTTCAAGAGACTCTTTTTTGGTGTTTCAGTATGAGTATGAGTAGGCGATGAGGGATTTATAGGAGGGAAATCCACGGTGGAGGTAGTATATTGATGACCGATTTATTCAATGATAGGGGTAGTCTGTAATTTAACCATGGGATCATTAGGGATGGTGATAATGGGAAGCGAGGATGGTATAGGGGGGAGAGTTTGGGTTTGTGGTAGCACTAAAGAAGGAGGGACTACATTAGTGATAATAGAGGGTCGGGTGGATGAATATGGAGAACTAGTGCGGGGTTTCTTTGTAAAAATAGCCTTGAGGACTTCACAAAAATCCTTAGCTGAGAATGTAGAAGTATCATGGATTGATGTAAATGGTGGAAGAGGGAGTAAATTTGGTAGGGCCTCTTCTTCCTCTTCCTCCTTTGAGTCTGAGGGTGTCTGTTGTCTCTTCATGGTTGTCGTGCTAAGACCCATAACATTTTTCTTTGTTGGAGCCTCATGCCGTAAAATTATAGGCATTAGATATGATATACCCAATTTATTTTTCTCCCTCTGTACTCTAGGACATGAAAATACCTCTTTTTCTGTAGTTTCCTCATCAAGATAAAAAGGAAATGGAGTAGTCTGAAAAAACTCTAGATCTGCACCTAGGGGCCTAAAAAAGTATAGTCTTTGTTCATGTCAAACCAGATCTTGTTGGCATGTTGATTTAAAAACTCCTTTGGAATCCTCATTTGTTGGGTTGCATTGATAATATCATTATACCACTACAAGAAGGTAGTATTATTGAATTTTATATTGGGGATGTCACTTCTTATATCGTGTCGGGGGTCGAGCATCTTGGAAATTCGACGATCAGGAGCGTATGACAGTTTGCAATCATATCGCAACCTCCAATTCCACAATGTAAATGAAACGATCATATAACCATATATGAAATAACCACCCCATTTGTGCATGTCATCACAAGCTTGTAGCATCTCAATCAACAAATACTTGGACCAATTTAATGGTGTTCCCTGTTTATAGAACTCGATAGGGGAGATAACATCTAGAGTGCATTCACCCTTGGGGTAAGTTTTCATGAATTTACCCACAATGAGATAGAATGCACAATGGAATTTCTCATCATTAATGAGTTAGATAAGAACTCTATGACCTCCACATATGATACCAGACCTATCGTATAGGTTGGTATCTCCTTTATTTTGGTCATGCTTCCCTAAACCTTGGAAGCATTTGGATACATATTCTCCCTCCATTGAAAGACCTTCCAACTGATGAATATAATTGACATGAATAGGATATGTTATTTCCAACCACAAAGCATTGTTGTGTACTCGAATTATAAGAAACTTAGTGAATCTCATGACTTCCATTGTAGTTTAAAAAAGTGGCAGGTCACACAAACTCATTAGAGTGGATTCCTTAAGTGGTAGATATGGAAGCTTCCACTACCATTCTAACTCTATAGATGTTAGTGTTGTATAATACATATAAGAAGGGATAATTTTAAGGATGGAAATTTATATTAAAATGTAGAAAGAGGGATAATCTTACTAGTCCTTAATATGCAAAATTTAAAATGTTTGGCGATAGTTTTGTAAAAATATTCAAAATTCTAAGGATTTTATATAGTTTCTATAAAATTTTGGTGATTTTAAAGGAAAAATAATTTTATTATATGTAATTTGGGAAAATCGTTTTTAGAAAAATGGAAATTGGTGAATATTGATTTGGGAAAAACCATGGAAAATTAACCCATTTGCAAAATTTAGCCCCTAAAATTATCTATGAATATAAGTATCGATTGTTTTGGGGGGAAACAAGTTCCCATATGAAAAATCGATATCAAGTATCCTCATCTGGTTCACCTTGCCATGTAAATCTCCCAATATCTCAAGTCTCAGATCATGGATATTCGATTGAACTACAATCGCCCCTTGATCTATAGCATGACCCATGATTGCAGACTTATGGTGATACACAAATAAAACTTGGGGAAAAGGACACACACATGGGCTCACATGATTCTCACTACGCTTCAGAGTGAATAATTCATACAATCAAACAAAACACAATGACTTGAACATGAAGCAACCACCGATTTATAGACAACCATGAGGAAGGTGGCACATGGCAAGAATTAAATTGTCATTAGGGAGGAAACTATGTAATGAACTTGGCATTAACAACAAACGTGATGAACCGATACGGAAAAATCATATCAATTATTTGGGAATTAAAGAGAATAAATATCAACATAGACTTGACAAACCATGTTATCCAGAAAAATAACTACTTGGTCGATGATCAACCTGAAAAGTATAGATGAAATTTTGGGCATAAATGAGTTATGTTGATACAAACAGGACAAAGATGGAAAGGTACCAACTACATTTAATGAGCACAATGATAGGGGCATGAAAATGAATCAAACATAGGATTTTACTGTATTAGGAAAGATATGAAATGGACTCCCCCAACCATAATGATGTGACCCGAACTAGACAAAATGACTATGAAAATTAGAATCTATGGGTGAGTGACAATTAAGTACATCACTACTTTATTATCAAAAAGGGAAAATGACAAAAAGAAATGGAAACCTACCTAATTTATTTACTCCTTGTTACAGGAGCACAAAGAAACTTTCTTCTATGTGTAGAGAGATAGGGTTTCAAGTGTGCACCATTCACCCATCTCAGACAGAGAACACCATCCATTTGCACTAGCCTAAGATCTCTCAAATCCTAAATTTACGAAACTATAAAAGGTCCAAGCCAATGCATTTGTAACTTCCCTTGGTGCCTTTGAAACTTACTGTCATACAGAAATATCGATCTCCTTGTGCAAAAGTATTGGTCTTGATGTTCCTGTCATGCCAAGCCTTATGTCTAGCATTCTTGAAAACCTAATGAAAATCTGCTAGAATTTTTGCTTCATCTAGTTCCAACAACTCCACAATTGATTCATCGTTTATCATATGATTCACATGTGCAATGTATAAACTCAAAGTTATGAACTCAATTGGGACTACTAATTCTCTCCCATATATTAATTGAAAAGGAGTATACTTATGTAATTTATTTGCAGTGGTTCTATAGGCCCACAACACAACTAGAACTCTCTCATCCTAGTCATCCCAATTAGCGCAATAAACTTTGGTTGATCTTTTCTCTAGAATTTTGTTGAATGCTTCCATTGTACCATTAGCTTGTAGATGATACAAGATACTTTTGTGATGACGAATCATAAATTATTGAGTGAGGTTGACTATTGTCTCACTGATGAAATGTGTACCTTGGTGACTAGTCAAACTCCTTGGACACCCAAATCAAGTAATGATATTCTCAAAACAAATCCTGGTTGTTGTATTTGTAGAAAAATCTCGGACATGTTCTACTTCATCCCAATGAGTGAGATAGGTTGTTTCAATGATGATATACATTGCCTGTTAATGCTTGGATGGTGGGTTGATAGGTCCTATGAAGTCAACTACCCATTTTTCAAAAGCTTGAAGTTCCTGAACATGATATAAGGGAAACTCATCCTTGTGTGATGACTTACCAAATATATGGCATAAATCACATGTTCTAGCATAATATTTAGTGCATTTAAACACAATAGAACACCATAATCCTTCTTGAAGTATCTAATGTGTGGTCTCCTTTCTTCCCACAACTCCACTATGAAATTCCCACAAGATCTCATGCCACTCATGATCAAGTACGCATCTTCTAAGATGTTATCAAATCCCAAATTATATAGCTAGCTTGTGATCAATTGATAGTCTATTGTGAACACCACCAGGTGCTTCTTTTGAGTTGTGGAATATCCATCAGGCATAGTACCAATAGTTATATACAATGCAATATCATACAAATAATATGGGATAGCCTCAATCTTAAATATATCTACATCTAGGAGTTGGTCATATATAACTTCGCCACTCTCTCCTGACTCTATCTGAGATAATTGATCAGGACCAACATACAATTTTCTTGGATTGACAAAAACTTCAAAGGAAAAATCATGAAAACGAAACAACCACCCATAAATCCTCCCTTCTAACACAGGCTTATTGACCAAATATTTCAGAGTTGAATGATCAATAAAAAATTTAAAATGTCCTCGTAACAAATAGAGTCTAAAACTTTGTAGAGCATAGACCATGGAAAAACCTTATTTTTTAGTGGTATTATAGTTTCGATCAGCATGTGAAATCTTTCTACTAGAAAAATAAATAAGTTGATCCATATTTCCTTCACTAGGTTGCACAAGGAAAACACCTAAAGAAATTCTAGAAGCATCAATGTGAACATGGAATTCCACATTCCGGACAGGATGTATCAAAATAGGAGAAGCACTTAGCTTTTCTATGAGAAAGTTGAAATATTGATCACACTCAGGGTGCTAGTTGAGGACTTCAAATTTATTCAACAACTTCTCTAGCGGGGCACTTATGCTTGCGTGATTTCTGATAAACCTGTGATAATACCCAGTATGACCCAAAGTGGATTGCAACTACTTAGCAATTGTAGGAGGAGGAATATTAAGAATCACAACAACCTTTACAGGATCAAATAAAACTTCCTCCCTACATACAATATGTCCCAACAAATTTCCAAAAGGAACAGAAAAAATGCATTTCTTCATATTTAGTGAGATATGTAGCTTCCTACAATAGTAAAAAATTAATCATGGTAAGCATATGTTCTTCTTCATCAAGCTATACACCATTCATTCATCCATATAAACTTCAAGAAACTTGTGATTAAAATATTGAAAGGAAACAATCACAATCCTAGAAAACACAGTAGGAGCATTCTTCATCCCAAAGGGTATAAAATTATAAGAAAAAGAACCCCACTCAGTGGTAAATGTGGCTTCTTCTTGTATTCTTCCTGAATTATGACTTGATGATATTTTGAGAAACCATCAGTGAAGGAATATGCTTCATTTTCTTCCACCTGATCAAGGACTTCATCACTAAATGAAGTAGGAACATGATCGTGTACATAGGTTGAGTTCAATTTTTTTTAATCCACACAAACTCTTACATCATTAGTACCTTCTTAATCTCTATAAAAATAGGACAAATCCATTCAACTTTATCCACAAGAAAGATTAACCCAATTGCAAGCATAATGTTGAGGGGGCCTCTTAGGCCTCATAAATGTCATCATACATATGAATGTAACATAACATAAAGTGGAGAAATAGATGTGTATAATGGATAAATGGGCCTAAATGGGTGATTAGTTGGAGTGGGTGAAACCACTCCAACCATCCATATCATTGCATAAATACCTATCAAAGCACGAATAAATATGGTAGAACATTCTCCACAATACATCTTTCTTGGTGGTCTCCTGTATGCATGTCAGGATGTAGTCTATTTCCTTATTGTTGGTTGAAAGTTATTCTTCCAACATCTAGTGCCCTTGCCTCCTTCATTCGGCTGGGTGGTAGAAGAAACTAATGGAGGTGGATCAAACCTACAAAATGAGAAAGAGATGAAGAATATTTGTTTTATATTAAAGATGATTGCTAATGTTGATTCCATTTTAACTGCTCGCAGATGTTGTTTGGCACTTCATGGATGGTCATGGATTTTTATTTCCTAAATATTGCAAAGAAAACCTAGTCTCCTTCATTGCACATAAGCCCACATTGTCTATTGGATGCATGGAAGATGATTAATGAATATGGAAATTAACGTATGCAGAATTAACATTGAATATTTTTTCATACCTTGTATTGGAGAGTCTCTTCGACTACAAATAATCCTACATATATCAACAAATTACAATTTTCAAAATGATTACGTGATGTTTGTTGGATATTTAGAGGGGTATAAGAAAATGAATATGGTCAATGCACTCAACCAATGGAGAAGACAATGAATCTAGTCGATGTAGTCAACCAATGGAGAAGACAAGGAATATGGTCAATGCACTCAACCAGTGGATACGTTCCAATGATGGGATTTTGTACTCGACCAAATTTGTTTTTGAAAATATATGGTTTTACTTAAGGCGCAAGTGTAATCAAATTTATTTTATTTTCATGGCACAAAATCAACCATCTATTTAATTTCAAGGCATGTGATTAATCAATTACTGAATTAAACAATATATCAACATTATTTTCAAGGTGCGTGTGTGATCTAATTACTTAATTAAACATAAATCAACATTCCTTCTAGGGCACGCAACTAATCAAATTGGAAAGGTGACTTTTATGTGTTGTTGTTCCTGGAAGCATTCCAAGGGCTTGAAGAGATGGACATTTCTAATATCATGAACTAAACATTGTTAGAAAAAATTGGACGTATTATGGATGATAGAGGGATACAATTCATCGAATAGTAAGATCATTGAGATGTATGTTTGTTCATATGTAATTAAAGTATAAGGTCTCGGTCATGTAGTAAAACCAATGTGTAAGTTATTGCATTTATGTATATTAAAATATTGAAAATGTCAATAATATCTTGGTGCTAGCTTTTTCTATTTTCCAAATCATTATGAAATTTTGTTTAGATTTACTTGAAGAAATCATTCTTATTAGCATGGAAATTTGATTATAATTTTTTCTTATTGGAAAACCTATTCTCTCTTTTTGTGTAGGTTTTATTCTTTCATAAACTTTATTTAATATGATTTCAATTTACTCTAAGATTCCACTACACTTAAGCTTTTCAAGTAGCCAACAATATATCAGAAAAATATTGTCATGGACTAATAATTTTTTGAGGCTAAGGATTTTGCAAGGTTTTAACATATACAATAATAATAAACCTTTCATTGAATGGTTGTGTTAAAATCGAGTTGGAAAGTGTTGGAGTTGGCCACAGTAACACAGGGAAATATTATATTATCTTGGAATATTTGTTTATCAAAGATCAGGGAGTGTGGGTACTTTTATCCAGTTCTAGCACATGGCAAGCCACTACCAGTCATGTTGTTATGAGCCATGCCATCATTCTCAGGTCACTCTATCATTAAAATAATGTTATTGTGAATCATAGGGAGTTTCATGGATATCAATGTTAGATGGTGCACATATTTAATATCCCACATCTTGTCCCCATGTTTGTACATTCCCTCATATTTGTCCTCTGTCAGAGAGCTACAATGAAGAAACCCTTTCATGGCAGATACAACCCATCGTCATCTCTTTTACTACAACACCTTTATCATGTGTTGTGATCCACAATCATAATTTATGTTGTATATGGACTATAAATTTGTTTCACGATCATTGTAAGTAGCTAATATGGATGCACTGGCTTCAATATCCACGTCCTTCCTCCATCTGTAATGCTATTATTTTTCTGGGGAACATTACTTTCATTATAAATCTCTTTTAAATTTGTTGCACGATAAATGTAATCAACTAATATGGACTCTTTGTCTTCAATAGCCACGCCACTCCTCCTTGTGTAGTGTTTGTTGTCTTCAATAACCACACCATTCCTCCCAGTGCATTGTTATGATAATTTTTGGGAACATTACTTTTGTGATATCGTGACACATACACCATTCCATTCAAGCATTCTTTTTTGGGCTTGGATTCCAAGATTGTGATGATCCCATATTCATGTCATTGTTCAAACTATTTATGATCATCATATACAGGCATTTACTACAGGAATTCAATAATGTTTAGTTCACCTTCTTTACACTTTTTGAAATTCACATTGATGAGATATCAATCGTATTGGGACCCACAATTTTTTTCTTTTTCCTTAGAGTTTTTATTATCATTTTCTTATTTGCAGATGATACAGTATTTTCATAAGATTTCAAAGATGAAACGTAGAGATAAATCTCTGGAAAAACGTCATTGGAGGAGGAAGGAACACAGTCTAGAATTAGATAAAATGAAGAGAAAATTTGTTGCTGAGGAAGAAGGGAATCACATTCTATCCTTAGAAAAAATGCAGAGAAAATTCATCATTGAGGAAGAAGGGAATCATATTCTAGCATTGGATAAAACACATATATAATTCACAAGGAATCACAATCCATATTAAAAAACACAGAGGTAAATCCTTAATGAAATATCAATCTAGATTCAATAATGCAGAGGTAAATCCCTAAATAAATCGCAATCCATATTTAGTAAAAAAAAAACACAGGGGGTCTTGCAGAGATTGGACACAAAGAGATTCTCGTTTGTAGGGGAAAATGTAAGAAAAAACACAGAGCAATTTTGGTGGAAATGTAGAGGTGTTGGGTAAGTTATTATGTACAAGCGCAAGCAAACTCTTATAGAAAAACGCAGAGATTAACCCCAATTTGAAAAAGGGAAAACAATGAATAAGAAATCAAGATTTAGTATGGAATTAAAATTTCAGATTTGTTAGAAATTCCTTTCTACAGTACATAATCATCAATGAAACTTGCCAGTCCAATACCAGAAATCCATTACCACTATCAACAATTCTAAAAACCCTATATACAATAAAAAATTAATACAATGCAAACTGAAATTGAAAATACCATGACCAACGAAGATAGGCTTGATGATGATCCTTGGTGACTGGCATTCCCTTCCTTCATCCACTTGCTAACCATTGAGACTTCACTAGTACCTCCCAACCAACACTAGGGGTACTCTTCTTCCCCCTTAGCCCCGCGATCTGTAAAGGGTCCACACACACTCTCGCCTTGCAAGGTAGAGCCACCACTCTCTCTCAAGCTAGGTATCCCAACTCTCACAAGTAAAACCAGTCAAATTTTTTGTAGCATAACCTTACCCATAACCAGTGTCCTCCTCTCTCAACTCAGAATTTTTTAATATTATTTCCCCACACTAGCACATTTATTTCTCTTTTTAATTAAAATAATTTAGAATTATCTCCCCCTTACTCTTGTCACTCTTTCCCCAATTTGCACAATTAAATCCACATTTTGTTTTAATAAAATTTAATTTCCCTCACCCATCATAAAAGCACTCCTTAAATCACTCCTAGTTGTCTCTTTATTCCCTTTATTTCCAATTAATGAATGATTCCTTTCTAAACTGAGTTGAGTTAAAATAGGAATTTTCTCCTAGTTAGACTAGTGTTAACTAGACTCTAGATTCATTTCTATGCATACCCATTCCTTAGCCTTATTCCATTCTTACCTTAAATTCCAATTTGGTAATTACTTGCACACATGTTTATTGAATCAATCTTTAGAATTATTTTGTTTACCTTGAATTCTTAAATTCCACAACGTTCCCTTCAAGACGCACTCTGTGCTCCAAGGGTGCCACTCGCCTTTCACTGGTTTTGGTATTTATCCAACCCCTGCAGTCATCATTCCATTCGAACGACATTGTGAGAGACTAAGGGATTCTAAGGAATAAGGACCATGCCTTATTGTGCGCCCCTTAGGAATCTTCGTGAGATACTATGTAACGTCCCCTCCATTACGACTAGGAAAAGAGGAGCACAATAGGTAATTTTTCTTTTTTGCATTAGGAATTTAACATCAACACATAAATCACAGAAGCGCCTAATCAAATACATCATAATAAAGGCATTACAAGCGACTCATCGTCGTAATACATAACGACGTAACCAATGCATCAATCAAAGTTAGTAACCACACACAATTAACACATCATTGTATTAGAAATGGCGACGCAAGATCAACTCATCACAATATATCAACAAGAAACTACCCACCCGAACTACCCTGCAAGGTTAGGACCTCTAATACACATAAGCAATGCTCAAGCCCGGGATTCATCCGATTGATTTTGACCATTTAAGGTCTCAGGGCTGATGATTGTTCTGAGGAACAAGGAGGTGTCTACATCCCACTAACACAATCAAGTCCAAATCCAACTATGATAAATCAACAACATCAACAATAATCAATGGTGCAATAGCATTCTAATAAACCATCACACGTAACATAAATTCCATGGTGGAAGAGAACTTAATTACTAATTCAAGCATGCAACGACATAAGTTAAGGCACATAGTAATCAACTTTATTTTATTTTCAAGGCGCAAAAGGAGAAATCTACTTTAATTCAAGGCACATGACTAATTAACCATCTAATTCATCAATAATCAACATTATCTCTGAGTGTGTATGTGATCCAAATTCTGAATTAAACATAAACCAACACCATTCAATGTGCACAATTAATCTATTCAGTTAGGAAATCATACAACAACATTTAATTTCAAGACGCAAGATTATCTAATTACTAAATCATTTTTACGTCGACATTGTTGCAAGGTGCATTAAATCCAATTACTTATTTAATCACACATCAGCATTACTTCAATGGCGCAAGAGAATCTATTTATCCACCCAATTCATTTCATACACAAATAATCTAATCACAATAAGTTCAAGGCACAAGAGAATCATTAGTTTTATTCCATTTTCTTTCATAGAATGGTACTATGCCACTAATTCAACTCCACACACATAACATGATGAGCTTAATTAACTTGAACTATATATATGATGTAGAGTATAAAATTTCTTCATGTACAAAAAGTGGTTAGCAATAATTCGTCATTGTGAATGTCACCTCAAAATGTGAACCAAGAAACTAAAATGGATAATACAATAAATGCTAACAAATGAAAAGATCCCAAACCAAAGGAAGAGGTGGTGGGGAGGATTTGCCATAAAGTTAGGGTTTAGAAAAACTGAGGCCCAACCCAATAGAGCATTGGATGTACTAAGTAAAACTTTATATACAAAATTATATATATATATATATATATATATATATATATATATATATATAGAAGATAGTCATGCATGTAATATCAGGTAGATAATTATAAAAAGGAAAAGCCCCAAAGTTTCAAGAATATAACAGGAAAAATACACAAAATTAGTTTAAAAGTTGTGCGAATTGTTTTGAGTAAGATTGCAGAGAAAAATTACATCTGGTGAACCCTTAAAAGGACGTCAATTCTAATCTACAAGATTGGCGAAATCCTTGGGGAAAAACACAGAGAAGAATACAAGAATTTATGTTGAGTATCATGGGAAAATCGTAGAGAAGAAAACAAGACAATATGTTGAGTGTTATGGGAAAATCACAGAGAAGAAGGCAAGACAATACACTGAGTGTTATGGGAAAATCGCAAAGAAGAAGGAAAGCAATAAATTCGCAGATATTTCATGCTAATCACATATATTTGGAAAGAAAAATCATAGGGATAAGGCACCCATAAACTCTCATAGTTTCCGTGCTAAAAATGTGGATTTGGAAAGGAAAATCACAAGGATAAGGCACTCATAAACTTGCAGAGTTTGCATGCTAATCACATGGATTTGGAAAGGAAAATCGCAAGGATAAGGCACCCATAAACTCGTAGAGTTTTCATGCTAAACATAGGGATTTGGAAAGGAAAATAATAGGGATAAGCCACCCATAAACTCATTGAGTTTGCATGCTAAACACAGGGATTTGGAAAGGAAAATCATAGGAGAAATGAGTGGTAAAAACATTGGGATAGAGTTCCCATAAAATTCGCAGAGTAGAATAACTGAAAATGCAAAGGTTATATCATCCAAAAATCGTAGAGATAAATCCAAGAGATAAAACACCAGGAGGGAGCTCAAGTTTGGGTGAAATTTTAATTATGCAGAGGTGAAACAAGACAGAAACGTCCGGGGAAAACATATGTACAAAGTTGTTGAGGGAGAAAACTCAGAGATAAAAAAAACACACATGGAATAAAACCTAGAGGTGAATACAAAGAGATTTGAAATCCATTAAAAAATTGCATGCACCATCTATATTCTAATGACATCCCTCATAAAAACAAATGCCAGATGATCTAGACTATTTTTGGCATGAAATGAGAGCAGAGATATAATAAAGAAATGCACAGAGATATCATGGATATCCAATAATATAACATAAATGTATTAGAGATCAAACTATAAACATGGAGATACATTAATACATGATTTCTATTAATGAAATAAATGTACAGAGATTGTAAAAATACAGAGTGAAAGACTCGCTAGAATGGTGGTAGTTTATCTCTAAGAAGAGATGTGATGGATACTCTCATTCGCAAGAAGATAATTACAATGAGGCTCTGAAGGAATTTTTACAATAAACGGGAATGTCAAAAACCCTAGACATCAAAAAACCTAACCCTAGGAGATGAAGCGCCAAAAGTCATGTGGGCCCCGTTTGGGTAAGTTAGTACATCAACTTCCCGGGGTCGTAACTTTTGCATAC
>JZKD02S2067896.1:599140-640900 GCA_000966675.3 Picea glauca | reverse complement strand
GAACCTCAGTTAATCATGGATGTTGGTAGCTTTAGCGTTGTGGTATTGATGGTGTCGGGCGGGATGTAGACACCCCCAGGTAGCCTTAGGAGATATGTTTGTGTGTGATTTTTTTGTGTAAAGAATCTAGTGCCGTATCAAGAGTCTCGGGCCCTTTAAAGGTAGGGTTTCCACTCTTGCGACACACCTGACGGATTTTACTAGTTTCTGCCTGAGCAGTTGGCCAGGAGCCTATCTGACCTTCTCTCTCTCCGGGGCAGAGAACTAAGATTAAACACCCTGCTTTCCTGTGCAGAAATAGTAAGATCTACTACTATGGATTCTTCCCTCTGTGTTCGTACTGTGCATAACCCAATATGTCGTTAAATGTTTGCGTTGTGCGCCTTGTGACTATGGTCATTTTATTGCTTGTAGTTACTCGTTGTGTGCCTTCAGCCTTCCTTGTGATGAACGTCATGGTTGCGACTTGATGGTTTTCAGGTGGCGATGTAGGGTCAAGTGTGTCTGTTACTTCTACACGCGTGCACACACCTTAAACACACACACAAAAAAAAAATGTTACCTGTTAAAGAGTCATTGTCGTAACGAGGAGGGTCGTTACATAGGATGAGTTCTCCATTGTTGAAAATTTCTCGAATGAAGTGATATCTCGTGTTAATATGCTTTTTCCTCTTGTTAAAAATAGGATTCTTTGATAGTGCAATGGTGTACTTGTTGTCACAATAGATTGTAGTAGGCTCCTCTTGATTATGCATTAGATCCTTCAATATTCTTCGCATCCAAACTGCTTGACATCCTACTGATGTACTTGCTACATACTATGCTTCTAATGATGATATTATCACTATTGGTTGCTTCTTTGATGCCCATGCCACAACTCCTATTCCAAGATGAAATGCATATCAAGATGTGCTCTTTTTGTCATCAATGCTTCCTGCAAAATCACTATCTGTGTATCCAACCAACTGAAGATTATTTGAAGTGGAATACAATATGCCATGATTCATAGTCCCTGCAATGTATCTTAATAACCTTTTTCATGCTTGCCAATGTGAGTTATTTAGTGTATACATGAATCTAGAAATCAAACTAACTCCATACATTATATCTAGCCTAGTTGTAGTGACATACATCAAACTTCCAACCAATTTTCTGAATATGGTTAAATCAAAATCCATTTCAATTTGTTCTCTACTTAGTTTTGTGCCAGCTTCCACAGGTGTAGAAACTGGACTACAGTTTATCATTCTAAACCTTTTTAAAACGTCTTTTGCATATTTACTTTGACAAATGAAAATTCCCTTATCATTTTGTGTGACTTTAATGCCAAGAAAATAGTTCATTAACCCCAAGTTTGTCATCTCAAATTCCTTCTTCATTGCTGATTTAAACATATCAATAGAGAGACTACCCGTGTAGATCAAATCATCAACATATAGGGAAACAATCAAGATATGACCTTGTTCATTGACTTTGGTGTATAGTGTAGGCTCACTAGTGCTTCTTATGAATTCCTTTTTTATCATGTATGAATCTATATTGTTATACCAAGCCCTTGGTGCTTGCTTCAATCCATAAAGTGCCTTCCTCAACCTGTAAACCTTGTATTCTTGTCCTTTTAATTCATATCTTGGTGGTTGTTGCACATAGACTACTTCTTCTAAATATCCATTCAAGAAGGCCGATTTGACATCGATTTGATAAACTTTCCAATTATGTTGAGCTGCAATAGCTAGTACCATCCTAATTGTGTCAAGTCTTGCTACAGGTGAAAATGTTTCATTGTAATCAACTCCATATTCTTATGAAAATCCTTTAGCTACTAATATTTCCTTATATTTGTCAACTTCTCCATTTTCCTTGTATTTAGTTTTATACACCCATTTCACACCTATGCATTCTTTCTCCTTAGGTAAATCAACTAGATCCAATGTATCATTTTTCTTAATAGACTCCATTTCTTCTTTCATTGCATTAATTGAATGTTCTTCCTTAATTCCAACCTCAAAATATATAGGATCTTGAGTAAATAGAGCAGAATTGGATTGCAAATCTATCCTATCTCCTTGATCATATATTTCTTGCAAGCTTCTAGTCTTTTTGCCTCTTAATCTTGACCTTAATGATTCAAGTGTAGGATTTGAGTCATAACTTACTTGTGGAATTAAATTTTCTGGTTGCTCAACTTGCATTTGTGAGTTTTCTTATTGTGGAATGCTTGATGGTATTCCTCCTTGTTCATTTGATTGTTCTCCTTGACCTTTTTCTCCTTGTTCTTCATATAGTATTCTTGTACCTGTAATTCTCTTGTCTATATTTCCATCCCATCATTCTTCCTCTTTGAATACAACATCTCTACTTACAATGAATTTCTTGGTTATAGGATTAAACAACTTATATGCCTTAGATTGTTCATCATAACCAATAAAGATGCATTTTTCACTTTTATCATCCAATTTACTCCTTGTTTGTTTAGGCACATGTGCATATGCAATGCAACCAAATACTTTAAAATGAGAAACACTATGATGCTTACTACTCCATGCTTGTTGATGAATCATGTCCCTTACAATCTTTGTTGGACTCCTATTCAATATATAGACTACACAAGCTACTGCTTCAGCCCAATATTCATTAGGTAGATTCTTGCCTTTCAACATGCTTCTTGCCATCTCCATTACTGTACAATTCTTCCATTCTGCGACACCATTCTATTGAGGTGTATAGATTGTAGTGAATTGCTTCTTTATTCCATGATACCTGCAATATTCCAAAAACACATTTGACTTTTATTCTCCTCCTCTATCTGATCTCAATATATTAATGGATAGACCAATATGTTTCTCAATCAATGCCTTGAATTCCTTAAACTTGTTCAATGTTTCAGATTTGTGTTTAAGGAAATAAACCCATGTTTTTCTACTATAATCATCAATGAATGTTAGAAAATATATTCTCCCCCCTAATGATGGTGTTTTCATTGGACCACATAAATCTGTATGCACAATTTCTAAAGGTGCCCAAGCTCTATATGAATTCTCTTTTAGAAATATTTTCCTATGTTGCTTGCCCAAAATACAACTTTCACATGAAATTTTTGGTGCTTGAATAGGTGGTAAGACTCTTACCATTTCATTTATTTGCAACAAACACAATCCTTTAAAGTTTAGATGGCCATACCTCAAGTTCCATATCCATGCTTGATCTTGACTTGATGCCTTAAAACTTACTCAAAATCTTCTCCATCATTTCACTTTTCATGTGAAGTGGGAACATTTTGTTGTCTGTCATTTTAATCCTTGCAATCACCATTTTACTAGGAGGAATATCAAATATAGTGCATACATTATTCTCAAAAGAAACTCCATAACCCTTTTGAGTAAGTTGTCCCACACTTATGAGATTATTCTTCAAACCAGGCACAAAATAAACATTAGGAATAGTTTTCTTTCCACTATTTGTTATTACATTGATTGTACCTTTTCCTATGACTTCTACAATATTATCATTACCCAATTTAATTTGTGCTTTAACTGATGCATCCAAATCCTCAAAAAAACCCTTTATTTCTAGTCATATGGTTACTAAAACCATTATCAAGAAACCAAATGTTACTTGCATTTTCTTGAGCTACATCAAATGTAATAAACATTGTCTCGGAACTACTCTCGAAGAAATGTGCATTCTTCTTTCTCATATTTGCTTGTCTCTTTTGGCATTCATTTGCAAAGTGACCATACTTCTTGCAATAATAGCACTGGATATTTTATTTGTCATACCTTTGTAATGCCTGACTGCGACTACTTTCCCTTGAGCTGAAACTTTGATTTCTCCTTATTCATGGGTCTTGACTCTTTCTTTCTTCTCTTTGAAAATTATTTCTTCCTCTTCATCTTCCTCTGAATATTGGATTTCCTCTTCCTCTACCTTTTCCAAATGTCATTTTTGTTTTGAATGCATGCTCCAATGAGGTATTTTCATTCCTGTTCAACCTGGCTTCATAATTTTTCAAGGAGCCAACCAACTCATCCATTGAATATTTAGTCAAATATTTAGATTCTTCAATTACCACAACAATTGCATCAACTTTTCTAGGCTAGCTTCTTAAAACCTTTTCTACAACCTTCTAATCTGCTAGCTCATCACCATTTTTTCTTATTTGATTAACCAGCTCCATAACATGATATGTAAATTGATCTATTGAATCAGAATCTTTCATTCGCAAGTTTTCAAATTCCCTTCTAAGTGCTTGAATTCTGGGAATTTTTACCTTGCTTGTGCCTTGATATGTTGTCTCTAGAATGTCCCATGCTTGCTTGGATGTAGTGGATGGTTTAATCCTTCCAACAACCGAATCTTCCAACGCTTGTCCAATTATCTACAAATCCCTTTTACTCTTTTGCCTATTTTCATCAAGCTTTTTCTTTTCATCAACACTCAAAATAGACTCATCTTGTGGTTCAGTATAGCCATTCATTACTATTTCTGTTAGATCATATGAATCAAATGCTAATTTTATTCTAAATTCCCAATTATCATAATTTTTTCTAGAAAATGTTGGAATCATAAGCTACTGAAATATGCCTGATGCCATTCTCTTCAAAAAATCAAGCCTAAAAAATAACACTTTCAGCAAAAGTAGGCAAAAATAGATAGAGAAAAAAAAAAGGTGAGTGCTATTTTCAAATCTTCTTGGAATTTCTTTCGTCCTAGCTCCCTGCTCCCGTAAATGACTTGGAGTGCTTCCAAACACAAAACCTTCAACACACTTCACCATTATGCCTAACAATCTTGGGGACTTCAATACTATGCAATAAGAAAGCCAACTCCTTTTTTTATATATAAATGTATGCACATGGCCATATATCATACGGACCCTCCAAAAATTTATGCCAAAATATTTGAGTTACTTTGATTTTAATCCAAACTATCAATAAATATGCCAAATTACTCCCAGTAAGTGGATTAATCAGAAACATTTAGTTAATCATGATAGATTTTTTTTTTAAATAAAATCTACCTTCAGGCAGCCACTCTTTTTAATGGATAGGCAGTAGTTCAACACACTCTACCAAGGATCCAAACCCTTTTTCTCTACTAGAGGTTGTGGGTGACTCCATTCAAAATCACCACAAGGTTCCCATAGTTGGGCTCATAATTTACAAGGGAAACATGTCTAATCTCCATATAGCACCTGAAAGGCATGATACTATATTTTCTCACAAACTAACCCCTTCAGTCCGTGGGAATCAAACTCCGCACAAGAAAGCCTCCAGACAAAACGTTGCTTTCCTTTTCCTCGATCTGAGGCCTCTTTCCTAGCTTCGCATATCCTCTCCTAGTGACTACTCTCGATCAATGGACTCTTCTCTGGCTCTTCAGATCCTCTCCCAACGACTTCTCTCGATCTGGGCTTCTCAGCCTCACAAAGTTAACCTCTCTCTTCAGCTCTCACTTCTAACCTAGAAGATGTGGCTTCATATCCAACTCTCACAACAACTTGCTCACCTCTCTCTGATACCACGCCTTACTCACACTTGGTAAACAACAATGTCGGGGAGTTGTCTGTACTCCCAACACTTGACCCTCACTCACTGCTCACACTGTTGGGCTCACTCCCTCACGAGAGGGCCCAGGATCTTGAGAGGAAGGCTTAGTTAAATATTTATTTACATACGCCTGCAACCTTAGGAATTATGCTTAATAAATTCATTTCTTCAGTTAATTAATTAATCAATTAATTAATTCGGCAGGTGCTCAAGATTTTATAAGGATTAACATTCGCTCAAGTTTTCTAGGCCAGCTAGATTCATTGACTCTTTTTTTTTTAAACTTGTGACATGCCCTTCAAGACGCACTATGTGCTCCAAGTGTTCCATTCATCTTTGATTCAATTTTTAATTATCCGACATTCCCTTCAAGATGCACTGCGTGCTCCAAGGGTGCCACTCTCCTTTGACTAGTTTTGGTAGTTTCCCAGGGAGGTCCATTAATGCCATCGACATCCACAATCTGTCAAGTGTTCTGCACAATCAAGGAAAACTCGTCAATAGCATATGTCAATATGCATATATCAACAATATCAAATCATAATCCATCAACATCATGATAAGAATCCATAAGTGAAACACATAACCACATACTATAACTGGATCACTTGCACGCAAGTGTCCTCAAAGAATAAGTCAATAACATATTCTCACAAGAGTGGGATGTTACATCGATGAGCATAGTCGTATCAATAATTTGAAGAGATTTATGACAAAGTTAGGATATATTACACATCTCAACCAACACCACACACCACCCGTAGCATTGTTCAATGGCTTCCTAGAGGCATCCCTCCATCTTTACTAGTGTAAACTCATTTTTTTTGTGATAGGATTTTTAGACACAACCACCTTGGACAGTCTACGGGTTCCTAGGTGTGGAAGGGATGACTTTAAAATTGGCTCGACTCACATTCTCCTCCCCAAACAAGAAACACAAATACCTAGTTACGATGGCAGCCCATCTCCTTCACATCTCCTCCCCAAATAGGAAACATGAATACATAATTATGATGGCATCCCATTGCCTCTGCATCTCCTCAAACAAAAAACACAATTACCTAGTTACGATGGTATCCCATTTCCTTTGCAACTGGAGCCCATTGAGTATAATCTCATCAATATCAAAATTTGGTTGAGCACAGTAATATGACCTATGCTTTCTCTAGTTTTGTTGTGTCATCCATCCTCCTTCTCTACATCCAAGGAACCACCAATCTGATCTCAAAACACCTAGCTAAGAAGAATATGAAAATTGTGTTCAAATCATATAAAAACCTTAAACAAATATTCTGAACTGCTAAAGACACATTTGACCCAATGTTGGGCCCAAGTATTTCCCAAATCCCTTGCTCCTATGGAAAATATTACATAGGTCAAACTGGTATAACCTTCAAATCATGTCTCAAATAACATATAGTTTATACAACCCACAACCAAATCTCTAAATCAATTATCACCAAACACTCCTTCAAATCCAAGCACCTAATTTTCTTTGACCAAACTAAAATGTTACGCTCAACCACTTACTACTCCGCTCAACTCATTTGGGAATCTCATGAAATAGAAAATCATCCCAATAATTTTAATCGCCAAGATGGCTACAAACTTAGCCAATCTTGGAGACCCACCATTCACCACCTCGATCAATAGGCTTCTCGAGTGGAGTTTCATTTCCTGCACTATCTCCATTCACCCCCTTCGTTGTTTTTTTCTTCGTTTTTCTTATTTCCTCGCATTCTCTTGGATCCTTCCATCTTTTTTCTCTACATGGGAATGCTTTCATGTTTCTCTTCAGTTGCTCTAGGGTTTTTCAATTTATTAAGTTTATATGATTTCCAATTTCATTATTATATTATTATATTATAGATAGATATTATCTTACCAATTTTATCACCTTATTAATTTTGAATCTTCATCATCTCCTTTATTTTCATTATTACAATTTCCTCTTTATTTTCATTATTACATTTTTCTCTTTATTTTCACTATCTAATTATATTACTTTATTATATTGTATTATTATATAATATTATTTTCATTATTTGCTTTCAATACTATTGATACTCTAAGCCATCAATTTTTTTCCTTTTAGGACTAATCCCAACCCGTCACTACTTCATTATCTTTGATATTATTAATATTATTATTAATCATCTCCAACCTTTTTCTTAACGATTATTTTTATCTTCTGGTTTATGTATTTTCTCCACTAATTAATTTTTCACCTTCAATTTTGACTATGCTAATTAATTCTTTATTTAATCTCAACGGCTAGTTTGAATCTATTATTTAATTCTTTACCCAATTATTTCTCAATGGTCACCTTCCTATCTAAATATTGAAATACAAAATCTCAACACTCATTTCCCACATATGAGCTTTTTGTTGTCCCTAATGAAGGGTGGAGTGTCCACTTGAAATGTTGGACGTTTCGAAAACCATGTACATAGTGTCTAAAGGGAAGCCTTAAATTGGAGGTTCCCTAAAATCGATAAGGTGTCTAAAGGGACTCATGAAAATAAAGGTAGTGTTTAGGTTGAACAACTTTCCCGTAATAAGAATTTTCCAAGGGGATTTAACTCCAATAATGAAGTTACTTATGGATGGTCTCCAAAAGGAGTGAACCTTCCCAATGTTGAATTAAGTAAGTTTGATGGAATAGAGGTGTTTACTAGGGTGAACCAAATAGAGAAACATTTTGAACTACATAACATTATGGATGATAAGTAAAGGGTTCACATAGCAACTTTGAACTTTGAGAATAAACCATATCGATGGTATCAATGGGTAGTTAAAAGGAAGTTTCCTTATTATAATTATACTTGGGGTTTATTTACAAGAGACGTAGAAGAACAATATGGAAAATTTTAGGAACATCACTACTTCAGTCAATTGACAAGAATCAAGCACTTAGGTGATATTGAGGATTATAATTCATAATTTCAAATATTGACCACAAGGGTGGATAACATAAGTCATGAACAAGGGTGAATTACATAAGTCATGAACATTTGTTGGAATCTATGAAATATTCAATATGCATAACTATGAGAGTCATTGAACAACTTTAACACATATTTTCTTTACAGAGATCCATGTATTTCAAAAAAGTTGAGGCATGATAAAAGGAGTTCAACATGCTCAATCCTTTGAAACTTGGGGTTATCTGGATCTTTTGAGGGGTTCTCATATCAATATTTAATTTACCTCATATTTTAAATTTGTTTCCATGATCAAAGTTGAAGGTTGTGAAGCCATGAAGCTCCTTAAAAAACTATACATAATCATTTTCCTCATTAACTAAGGTGAATAGCATAATGCAACTAAACCTTTGAACATAACAATAAACTTTAAAATTATTTTATGACGCGAAGATGAAAAACCTACCAAATGGAATTTTTGATATAATATATTAATTTTATATCCATGTGACTTTATACTAATGGTAACCATTACTTCAACGCGATATATAATTATACTTCCTATCTTATATTAAAAGGAATGAGAGATAAACTTATCATATGCATGTAGGATCAACAAAACAATTATGTTGAATAGTTCGATATCCAAATATATTAATTTCAATTTGGGAAAAAAGTTTATAAATAGCAACCGCATGAGGATAAATTATTTTTTCTTTTGGAGAATTTGTTTTGAATCAAGTTTTTTTGGTGATTTCACTCCTCAATGGTTTTCAACATTTTGGTTATTTCACTACTCAACAATTTTCAGAGTTTTGGCTATTTCACTACTCAATATTTCATCGATGTTTTTCCTATTTCACTACTCAACAATTTTAACCATTTTGATGCCCAACGTACCTTACCTTTTCATAGTGATAGCCTTTGTTATTGTGGTGGCATTATTGATGAGCCAAAGGATATCCTCACATAACAGAATCATGACCTGATTCATGAAGCAACAGAAAGGAGATCAGTTGTTAACCATGGTGTCCTCCAAAGTTGATGGGCTGAGGAACTTCAAGAAAGAAACTAATAACATATTCATTTCCATGAACTAGTAGAAACCCTATCAGTTGTTAACCAAGGTGCCCTCAAAATTTGATGCGTTGAGGAATTTCAAGAAAGGAGATACGCATAAATACACAAAGACAAACACACGTGGGTTATACTGTATATATGCATGTCTCTCTCTACACACACATTTTTGAATTATTATAACATATTTTCCACTTTAATATATATTATTAAGAAAAATCATGTGAAAAACCCCAAGAGATGCTTTCCCACATTCACAAAACATATACCCAATAAATTTTTCATCACAAATCAATATGCTTTACCTGAGAAAACTTGAACTAGACTCGTTGATGTAGACCCCCCTACACTCTCGGGGCTGCTCAACCTCTGGGTCTAGGATTTTTCAAATCAAGGAGTTAGATCGACTCTCCGGGCCTCTGCTAGACCCAAACTAATTTACACAGGTACCTTTTCCTTCATAGAGTAGGTTTTGTCAAACCTGCGGACTCTTTCCTAGCCTCTTTGAGGAATTTGAATAATAGGTGATAGCCTCCCTCGTTATGTCCTTTCCTTCATATGACCTCAGGCTATGCCCAAGCGCCAACTCAAAGGGCTCTTCAGAGCTCCAAGCTTTAGGTGTTTTCTCTGATCGCTCGCTAATTCCCCCCAAACTTCGAACTCATGAAATTATAACTTGGCACGTGAGGGATCGACGGCCCCCACTCCTTTTCTAATCAACATCCCTCATTTCTTCAGGCTACAATGCTTCAGTGATTTTCGAAACATGACTCCATGAAATATCCAGAGTAACAAACCCCTGAAGTTCATGATCTCCTGACACATATCCTCCATTGTCAATGACCCAGATCTATTTCAGCTTCGACCGATTCTCCCTTGTAATCTCTCTGAAGTTCACGATCTCTAGAATGGTCGAAATGACGACATGTGTCCTCCCTTATCCTACATTCATGATTTACTTCATCACTTCGGCCTTCGACAATTTTTTATGTTGTGTTACCCCTTCCTCCCAGATAACTTCTTCTCTGAACGATCGATATGCTAACACATATCCTCCTCTAGATCTATAGTCCATATCTATCTTCGGCTCCCTTTGAATTCAATAGTTCTTCACTCTCGTTCACTTTCTTGTTCCCTGATTTCTTCGGGCTCCAGTGCTTCGGTGATTTTCAAAACACGACTCCACAAAATCTCCAAAGTAACAAACCCTCGAAGTTCACGATCTCTTGACACATGTCCTCCACTGTCAATGACCCAAATCTATTTCATCTTCGACCAATTCTCCCTTGTAATTTCTCTGAAGTTCACGATCTCCGGAATGGTCGATCTGATGACATGTATCCTCCCTTATCCTATGGTCACAATTTACTTCGACACTTTGGCCTTCAAAAACTTTTGATGTTGTGCTACCCCTTCCTCGCGGATATCTTCTTCTCTAAATGAGCGATACGCTAACATGTATCCTTCTCTAGATATACGGTCTAGATCTTTCTTCAACTCCCTTTGACTTTGAGATTTCTTCACTCTCATTCACTTGCTTCTTCCCGGAGTGTTAAAACTCCATACCTTCAAATATCTCACCACATGTCCTTCGCAATGGGAAGTTGCGATCTACTCTACTCTTCGGACCTTTAGGAGTTCTTCACACTCTACAAACAAAATCTCTCGGAGTGTTATTTCTCCAGAGTTTCAAATCTGTTGACATGTACCCCTTCCCAGCATAGTCAACTAGGATTTAATTCGCAGCTCCGGGACTTTGGTGCTTTCACACTCTTCTTATCCGAGCACTCCCGAAGTATTTCTGCTTTGAAGATTTAGATCTTCTGTCACCTTTCCCTCCAGATGATGGATGGTTATGATTTAGTTCGGGCCTTGGGACTTCAGGAGTCCCTACTCCTTTGTGCCTCAAAATTCCTGAATGTGCAAACTCTAAAGGAATTCCACTGTTATCCCTCATGCAACTTCCTTTAGATATTACGGTTGTCAGACCTCGTGCTTAGATCCAATGGATGGGATCTGTTCTTCACCCTAACGCGCTCCTCCTTCATCTTGGACCCTAATCTAATGGGCCAAAATTCCTCCAAAAGAGGATTTGACAATTGTTGTAACTTCTCTTCGGTCGTAGCTTGGATGACTCCCAAACTTGGAAAATTTCAAGTATTCGAGGGCTTCGACCTTTGATCCTTCTGCGAGCCCGGTGACTTTGGGTCTCGTCTACGTTTATCCTCCTTATCTTCGGGACTTGCAATAATTCTGACTCTTACACACTCCTTGCGCTATCTCTTCTGAGATTTGGGACTTACTCAGAATTTTAAAGGGGTTCATCCCTTCCACTTCCTTAGAAGATTTTTAGGTGCCCTCATGGCACTTTATTTTCTCTTTCTCTTAAGCTTTAAAACTTGGAAAAGTTCGTCTCCCTTGTGAACTCCTTGCATTTTATTGGCCTTTAGACAAATTCAGACTTAGAATATTTTCTAGTAATCTTCCTGCAAACTCCTGGTGCCTGCTCAATGCACTCCTTGCAGAGCCTCTCCCTCAAAGTGTTTAGTAACTCTAGGTTTCTCCTCTATGCCTTCTATACATAGTCCTTCCTACAAAGTATTTAGTATCTCTGAGGATCTACTTGAGTCTGTATTTATCCTGGTGTGTCCTCTTGGAACGTTCTCTTCTTAATCTATTTGAAATTCAGATGCGCTCTCTCACAGAGTTTCCACCACTTTGTCATGCACTTCTTTCATTTAGCCTAAGAACCCAGAACAACTCAACAAACTCATAGATAGATAGTGAATTCTCTCTGTTCCCTGTAGATGGAATCTAACTCACATCTACAACATACATAACCACAGATAACATTCATAAAACAAACATAAACACATAAGGAATCATATGCAAGAAAAACTATTTTTTTCATTAACATGAATGTTTGATTACAATATGTGCAAGCTACACTGTAACAGAGTCTCGTATCTCTCCTCTCCTCTCTTCTCTACCTTCTACATCCTCTACTGGGAATGTGTTACAATGAATCACAAAAGGGGCTCCTCGAGCCTTTTCCTCTAACTACTCTAGTGGTGTCTAATCACCATGTAAAACGTCTATCTATTCTAGAAAAATAAATACCACTTAAGTTTTGTTACATTAAAGTCTAGGAGTGAGACTCCCATATCACTCGTGATCATTCAACTCCCAAGAATTTTGATCCTCTTCAGTTTTCAATCAATTCAAAAAACATATTTGCAGGAAACGCCGGCGTTAAGATTTTAAATTTACTTGAAAGGCGCACTAAGGCATTGAGTTGTCATCCCATTTGGCTTTGCTAATGATGCTCCTGCATCATACTCCACTGCTGGGAAAATCATGAGCTCTTTCTCATGTCTCCCTCTGATCTATTGTTGATATCCTCCAGGGTCCCATACCTTCTCTTGGAGTTGTTCATCTGCTCATTTTTCTTGCTTCTTCTTCTTCCCTGTTGCTCTTGCAAGTTTTCTTTTGTCTCATACTTCTCTTATGACAACTTCGTTTGTTGATTTCACCATCATCTTTCTTATCTCCTCAATCACCTCTTCTAGCTGGTCAAATGGTTGATTCTTCTTCTTCAATCTGTTCTATTGTACCTCCTCTCCATCAAACTCCAACTTAACCTATTGGATATGTCCACTCTAGGTTATTATCCTTTTCCCCAGGGCTTCCAACTCTTCACATAGATCAATAAGATCTATTTTATATGTTGTTCTATCCTCTGATGTAGGTTCACCTTCTATAGTTATATCCTACTCAACTTCCTGGCTGAAAACTTTGAGCCATTCATTTGAATGCTCATCTCCTCATGTTTCTTGGACACATTGTAATGTGTGCTCTTCCTCCTTCATGACAGTTTTTTATGGATTTCGCTTTCCTTTAAGAAGACTTATCTACTGGGTTTTCTCCTTATCAATGGGTATACCAATATGATCCCCCATATCATATTCATCTTCCATGGCACTAGCAGACCACTCTTTTACAGGATCCTCTAGATATGCAGTTTCACCACTAAGTTGTTGCTCATCTTCCTCCTCTGACAGTTCAACTTTTGTCAGTTCTTCTGCTGGTAAATCTTTGGCTTCCTCTAGCTGCTCCTCTATTGGTTGGTATTCCCCTTCACATGTTTCCAACTTATCCTGTTGGATGTGCATGCTTTTCATTATCACCCTTCTCTCTAGGGTTTCCAATTCCTTATACAGTTCAACAAAGTACATGATGTATACTTCTTCTTCTGCCGCAGGCTTCAATGTTGTAGTCATCTCATGTTCAACTTTGTGGCTGAAATTTCTGAGCCATTCCTATGAATGCTCTTCTTTTTATGTTGGGGCAGATATCAGTGCCTTCTCCTTCTTCTCCTCTTTGACAATCTCTGTTGGTTTTCTTTCCTCTGTTGCACCTGCATCATAGACATTGTTAGCTTTAAAATCATTTGGCCCCATGGCCTCTTTCTTGGATTCTCATTGCATCACCTCCTCATGTGCAACACTTGCACTAGCCTCTGTTGGACTAATTGGTAGGAATATATGAATTTCCCCAACGATCAAAAAACTTTTTTGATATCCTTCTGTCAGCACCCCTTGCTGATATGAACTCACCTCTGAGCTCCTGAGACTTTCAGACAGTCTCATTTTACTTCCCTTTCCCACTTGGAAATATAGGATTTCTCCCCTACCCTCCTAGTAGTCTATGAGATCTTCAGTTGATTTTATCTCATTTCCCATCTGGCAGTACTAATTTTCACTACTTCCCTCCTGATAGTCTATGAGATCCTCAATTGATCGCATCTCCTCATCACCGATGGTTTTTCCCACTTCTGGCTCACAAATGAAAACTAGCTCCTCCTTTGTGTTACTAAGATTTTCAGCATGCCTCAACCACTTTCTAAACATCTGTTGTTTCCTTCTAGCCAACAACTTCTGGACAAGCCACTTTGCTTTCCTCTTCAAAGTCCATTCATATTGTAACGACCTCAATCGTTACGTGTCCAAGCAAAGTGAAAAGTGAATTTTTTTTTTTTGTTTTTAGGCAAGAAGGCAACGATGACAATAGTTGAACCACAAAAATTGACAACAAACACATGCATGTAGATCAGGCCAAAGAAAAAAATGACTCAACGCACTAGCACAATGATCAACTAGGTGAAACATGCATAAATCAAAAGATAGGAACAACTCCTCGCGGGACACACAACACGATGACACTTACAAGCTAAGGACAAAATCCACATTCCCGACACAACGGTCTCGATGACCAGTCACTAGAACCTCTATGGCACACAAAACCAAACGTAGGAAGGTGTTACAACCCAAGCACCAGAAATGAACTTACAACAATCAAACAACACCCACAACGGGAAGCACAGACTCCGGCCAAGTTATCATTCACCTCTATCCAATAGGGCATGCCATGATCCCTTCATTAGGAATCATGTCGACCCCAAGTGATAGGTGCGGCAATAACCCTGGTGAAACATAACCTATCTAGACCAAGGACTCAAGATAAATCCAATGCGTTAGGAGACGAAATACTAACAAGAAAACTACACCCACACCCCAAGAAACAGGTCAACAAGATGCAAGATGATGACATTCAAAAGGAAATGCGTAAGCTATTACATGACTTCACCAACAACCAAACCATTAACTACTTAGCAAGATTTCTAAGTGCAAAGGGGACTATTACCCTGCTACTATGGTCAAAAAAGTTATCATAAGTGAACTAAGTTAGGCACTTAACAAAATGAAATACGTTGATCAACAATTACACATCGTCCATTAAAGTAAGTGAACTACTGATCTAGTTGCTTATCAAATACTCGACATTGCTGTCTAAATTCACAAGTCAATTAACCAGTCTACGTTCTAACAAGTCCAAAACAATCGACAATGTTATCTAAATTAATAATCGATAATTTATAAGAGATCTACGCTGCTTATATACATTTATAATTGTTGTACAACTTAAGTCTTCTGATAAATCTATTGGTCAACTTGAGAAATATAAAAATACATGAGGTCATTGTCTATATAAGGGAATAAATGAATTATAATGGATGTCATAACAAATGCTTATTTATTCACAACCACAAAGCTATTTATTGCACCAATATAATAAATCTTGCAGGCTATATGTAATAAAACACAATCAGATATAAATTCACTGTTAATAAAAAAACGTAGGTGTAACAATAATTAATTTTGTTGGCCATCAGGGTTCTTATAAGACACAGGTAATTTCTATTTCTAAAATTTAAGAAAAAACTCTGCCATGCTTCGTAACTCCAACGATGTCGCTAAAACTAAGGAAGGAAACAGTGAATTCGTTGTAGAGTAAATCAAGGATAGTGATTCATATCACTATCCGAAAATCAATCCATTTACGATGACATCATAAATACATCTCTGTGACATGTACTATCCTATCAATATATCCATCAATTATTAATTACATTACGACAATGGCGTCATAAAATCACAATGTGATTGTGATAGCAATATAACTTGTGATTTTATTATTCCATTATATCTGTGATTACATTATTACATTATCCTGTGAATGCATTATAAAATCGCAATATCGTTGTGATAGCAATATAACTTGTGATTACATTGTTCCATTCTAACCATGATTACATTATTACATTATAACTATGAATGCAATATAAAATCGCAATATGACTGTGATAGCAAAATAACTTGTGATTACATTATTCCATTATAACTATGACTACATTATTACATTATAATTGTGAATGCAATATAAAATCGCAATATGACTATGATAGCCATCGTCCTCACAATGTAATGGTCAATTACTAAATACATCACGGTGATAGCCAAGGGGTTGGATACATTTAAACAGAATTCATAAATATAATTAAAAACATAGACAATTCCTGTCATACAGAACACATGTCTGTGTACATGGCCACCGCTATGTAAATCACAATCAAATTTTAATGAAAGTGCAATCAATATATCGATGACATCATAGTCTATAGAGAGTGTAAGTACAGTCTATGATAACTCAAGTAAATTATCTCTGATAAATCATTGACAAGATCGTGTGTGGTTGGGGAAGTCTAAATGCTACCAAGAAAATGAACGAGTGTGGAGAGAGTTGTGTTTGGCCAATTAAATATGCCTGGTAAATTCTCCATCAAGATAATAAATGCAGAGAAAAGAAAATCATGGTTGAAATTATTGAACGCGGGGGATATTTCCATTCACCATAATAAAACGCAGAGAAAAGAAAATCGTGGTTGAAGGTATTGAACGCAGAGGATATTTTCCCTTCAACATAATAAAATGAAGAGAAATAAAATCATGGTTGAATGTGTTAAAAACGAAGGGTAATTTTTCCATTAGAATAATTGATTGCAGAGGGGAAATTCCACGGTTGAAAGTATAAAACGCAAAGTAATTTTTTCATCCAAACATAATGAAATGTGGAGGGATAAATTCAAGGGTTAGCGTATTGAAACGCAGACGGTAATTTCCATCAAACATAATAAAACACAGAGGGATAAATTTGTGGTCGAGTGTATCGAAAACTCCAAGTAAATTTCCAATAGAATAATAATTCGCAAAGTAACGATGGAGCTTTTATGGCCACAATGAATACAAATCACTATGTGTAATATGCCAAGAGGAGTGGGTTGAATGTTGGATAAGTAAGGGTGAAAACGTAGAGGATAATAAGCAGATCACAGAAAGAAAACATAAACAATCATAGAGGTATTCAATCGCAAAAGGCGCAAGGCAATCCATCAACCAGGAATAATCAATAGGGGTAGATAGCTGGGAAAAAACATCCTTCACTCATCATCCATGCACAAAAAAGAAGGGCATTAGAATCTATAGTTCTCTATGCACCGAAGTGACGACCATCGATTTGGCTCTTGGCTGACTTCTTAGGCGTGGAATGATGATATATGGATGATGATGAAATATAAGGCATCATCTCTTCAAATAATCAATAAACAAAACAGAACAATCATAGAAATCAAGGATCGGTTGCCAAAGAAATCAATTCGATGCAGCGAGCGTAAAGCTATTATGACCTTAATTTCTCAATTAAAACTCTAAGTGAAACACTTTTCTTCACACAATAAAAAGTACGGAAATTAAAGCGCAAGAACAATAATTATCTACCATTAAAAAATAAATGCATGCATATTGTAGCCCAAGTCGATCGCTCCGAGTCATTTTCCTGTGCATGCTCTGTCCAGCTCCCTCTTGTCGATCGATGTGACTTCACCGGTATCTCCCATCCTACTCTAGGCGTACTCTTCTGCCCCCGTAGCCCCCCGGGCTGCAAAGGAGCCACACAAACTATACCAGAGAACAACTAGCTCCCAGCTTACCTCACAAGACCAAGCTACCACTCATCATCAAGCTGGGTATCCCAACTCCCACAAAATAAGTGAGTCAAGTAAAAAATTCTACAACATAACATTACGCATCAAGAAGGGATCCATCCTCCTCCTCCTCCATCCTTTTTATGGAGTTTCTAAGTGATTTCTTTCCCAAATTCCCATTTAATTTATTTTTAATAGTTTAAATCAGAAAAAACCCTCCTCCGTACACATGTCACCCATCCCCTTAGTTACACCATAAATTAATTTCATTAATTATTTAATTACTCCTATTTCTCTCACCCACCTAAAAGGATTCCTAAAATCTCTCCTAGGTGTCCCCATATTCCCTTACACATTTTGATGACTTATGCCCTTACTAAATTTCTAGTTGTGTTCAATTTAGAAAGTTATTAAAGGAAAGATTCCTTACTAAGTTAGTCATTCTTCTTTTTCCTTATATTTCCCTTTTTCTTTGTGTTTCCCCTTTTTCCCTCAGTTTCCTAATTCTTTTAAGTTTCCATCTTTTCCCTTTTTATCTAAAACTCAAATTAGCAAGTGTAGAAAATTACCCTTTTTTCCCTTTTTCTTTTTAATTAATAAATTTTAATTAGCATATGTAACAAAACAATCACTTCCCCTTTTTTTAAAATTTAATCCCCCAAAGTAATTTGATTTTAATAAATTAATTGAATTTCTTACCCCCTTCTTGACACATGTTTAATGATTATTATTATTGTTATTTTTTTTTTTCCACAAGTATCACTTAGACCTAGATCTTAATTTCCTAGGCTGGGTGACATTTTTATTAGGGAAATTGTTTTTAAATATTTCTTATCACATCATTCATTCTAAGGCCATCTAGGTTTATTCACTTATTAGTTAACAATGTGACATGCCCTTCAAGATGCACTAGGTGCTCCAAGGGTGCCACTAGTCTCATTTTGTTTCCCTTGAGCGATGTGCCCTTCAAGATGCACTACGTGCTCCAAGGGTGCCACTCACCTCTTGACTAACTTGGTAGACATCAAAAACCCCTGGAGTCAATACTCTATCAAGTGATCTTGTGGGAGACTAAGCGCCTCTAAAAAATAAGGCCCTTGCCTTATTGTGCGCCCCTTAGAATCATCGTGAGCGACTGTCATAGTTTGCCCTCACGACATCATGGGCCTTCTCGAACTAGGTAATCGTTAACCTATAGTTCGAGCCATGAAGGGAGTGCTAGTAAGTTGTGGCAGGGCTTCTATCCACACCTCTCCATCAACATCTCTGGTTGTCGTGCGTGACCCCTCTACTCCACATGTGAGTCAAGTAGGAAAGCTATCGTTATCCTGCATCATCAACGAATCATGTCAGAAATAAAATCAATCATCATAACATCTAATCAGATGTTCATATGTCATATAAAAAATAATAAAAACCCAAAAGTCCAATCCCTGACTCGATCCAGAGTCCAAGGGGTTTCATCGATGCCTCTGCATCCTCGAGTTTCAAAGTCCTGCACACTCATGAGAACCCATTCAATAGCACCTGTCTATATCAATACACAAAATAACATGTCATCGTATCCATAATGCCTCATAATCATAATTAGACACCCAATAGTATAATAATATGGATCACTTGCAAGAAAGTGTCCTCAAAGAATAAGTTTGCTCAGTGCACGCAAGAGTGGGATGCTACATACACCCCCTCTTGGTCTAAAATTCATCCCAAAGTTTCATAGTATATAAGTGTCAAAATAATGTGTATCACAGTATCATAAGTCTATCTATCAAACAAAAATGGAAATTGTTGGTGCATATCATATGTGTCCTCCTAGGTCGTTGAGTGCGGACTATAGTTGTCCCACTGGACCTTGACCTGATCTTCTATTTGATGTCATAGTTGTTGAATGCAATGATCCAGGATACAGATAGGCTCAGCCATGAGTTCCCCCTCATCTGATACCTGCAAGGAACTCATGTCAATAACATGTGTAAGATCACTAATATAATGTCTCAAAACAGATACGTGAAAAACATTGTGCATACGCCTCAAAGAATCAGGCAAGGCTAGTCGATAGGCCAAGGGCCCCTTCCTCTCCACAATATTGAAGGGTCCCATGAACTTAGGAGAGACTTTAGCTCCCTTTCCAAACTTGATCAAACTTTTATGTAGTTTTACCCGCAAGAAGACTTGATCACCAACTTCATAACTACGGTCGACACAATGCGTATCGACATAACTCTTTTGTCTATCCTGCGCTTATTTGATCCTTTGTCTTATAATTTTCATTTGATATTCCATTTATTGGATCACTTATGGTCCCATAATGACCCTATCCTCAATACAATCCCAACTCAGAGGAATTCGACATGGTCACCCGTAAAGAAACTCAAAAGGCTCCATCTCAATGGTGCTTTGGTAACTATTGTTATATGTGAATTCTACCAGTGGAAAGAATTCTTCCCAATGCTTTTGTTGGTCCATCATGTACATGCGCAACATATCTTCCAAGATTTGGTTTTTTCATTCGGTATGCCCGTCAGTCTCCAGGTGATACGCAGTACAAAAGTTAAGTTGGGTTCCCAAGGCCTCTTGGAAACTAGTCCAAAATCGTTTGGTAAAAACCGATCCTCGATCGGATATAATCCTCTTAGGCACACCATGAAGCCTCACAATCTCACTGATGAAAAATCTAGCTATGTTAGGTGCTTGATACATCGTACACACAAGAATAAAATGAGCACTCCTTGCCAGAGTGTCGACTACCACAAAAATCGAGTCGTATCTCCTTGTCGTCAGTGGCAATACAACAATGAAATCCATTGAAATGACCTCCCATTTCGATTCTGGAATAGTGTGTGGTTGTAGTAATCCTGTTGGATGTGTATGTTCAGCCTTTACCTGTTGACATTCTAGAAATCTAGCCACATAATTGACTATGTCTACCTTCATTCATTTTCAGAAGAATAAGGGTTTAAGGTCCTCCCTCATCTTTGTGACTCCCAGGTGAGCCATGTACACTGCTATATGAGCCTCATTTAGGATGAAACTCCTCAACTAGTCATTTGGTGGTACATAAATATGATTTTTAAATATCAATAATCCATCATCGTCAAATGTAAATCCTTCAAATCATGGTACCATCATTGTGTTTTGTCCGATAAAATCCTTGAACTCTTTGTACCAGTCATCGTCGCACTATAAGGTTAGAATATTTTCACGTAGATTTGTCTAAAGGGGCAGCACTGAAAAGATGTGTGGTCTCTGACTCAATGCATCTGCCACTTGGTTCACTGCTCCTTTTATGTAAGAAATCTTGAAATTGTACTCGCTAAGCAATTCCGACCAACGTTGTTGTCATGTGTTTAGGTCGCTTTGTGTAAAGATGTGTTGTAGTCCACAGTGGTCTGTTTTTAGTTCAAATTTTCGTCCAATAAGGTAGTGTCTCCAAACTCTTAAGGAATAAACAATGGCTAACAACTCCAAATCGTGTGTCACATAGCTCTCATCATGCCTTCTCAATTTCCTTGAGATGTAAGCGATAACTCGACCGTCTTGCATCAAGACTCCGCATAAGCCTTCCTTGGATGTGTTAGTGCATACCAAGAAATCTACATCCATGTTAGGTACCTTTAGTATCGGTGTTGTTGTCAATAAATTATTGAGCCTTCGAAATGCTTCTGCGCATTTCTTGGTCCAAACAAACTTCTTGTTCTTCTTCTGCAATTCCATGATTGGATTTGCTATCTTTGAAAATCCCTCGACAAACCGTCGATAGTATCCTGCTAAACCCATGAAGCTACACACTTCTGGGACATTCGTTGGCACAGGCCATTCCATAATAGCCTCAACCTTTGTTGGATACATGAAAATACCTTCGTCGGAGATGACATGACCCAAGTAGTGAATCTTCAATTGGTAAAACAATCATTTAGACAATTTCCCATACAATTTGTTCTCTCATGGACACTGTAGTACCAAGCGCAAGTGCTCATCATTCTCCTCCATCGTCCGAGATTAAATCAAAATATCTTCAATGAATACTTGGATGAACTTCTCCATGTACTCACAGAACACCCCGTTCATCAAACTCATAAATACCCCTAGGGTGTTCGTTAGTCCAAACAGTAAAACAGTAAACTCGTAATGTCCAAACATCATCTTACAGGTGTTCTTAGGGATGGAATCCTCCTTGATCCATAATTGGTGATACCCTGATCTCAATTCGATCTTGGAAAACCCATCGCACCCTTCATCTAATCAAAGAAATCATCAATCCTTGGCAATAGATATTGATTCTTGATCGTTGCCTTGTTCAATTGATGGTAGTCAATGCAAATTCTCCATGACCCATCCTTATTTTGTATGAAAATAATAGGTGTGTCCCACGGTGACACACTTGGACGTATAAGTCCCAGGTCCAACAACTCCTTCAATTGCATTCTCAACTCCTATAACTTTGGGGTCAACATCCGATAAGGTGTTCTAGCTATCAGTTCAGTCCCTGATTTTAGGTCTATGGTAAACTCCAATTCCTTCTCCAGTGGAATCCAAGGTAATTCCTCTAGGAAAATGCCCGCAAACTCTCTCACCACCGGAAGTTGTTCTAGACCTTCCGCTACTCCCTTTTTTTTAATGCAAGGATCACATAAAGCATACACACCTTGTGCATGCTCTTCCATAGATGCAAGGAATATATGAACCTCAGGGAAACTCCCTGGTTATGACCTACAATCATGCGTCTCTGTCCCTCATCGTCAACCAAGCTCAACCATTTCATCTTACAGTTGAGTATCGTTTCATGCGATTCCAACCAGTCCATACCGATCACAATGTCATGAGATTCTAAGATCACGACGTATAGGTTGGCCTTGGTGACAAACTCTCCTAGGTTAATGGTACAACCTGTAACCTTCCCTCCAACCTTCTGTTTGCCTCCCAAATCCATCTCTACAAAGATAAACTCATCTCATTCAACTGCCTTTACCTTAATCCTTTTTATCACTGCACTAGAAATGAAACTCTTGGTAGCACCGAGATCTATCAAAATACTAAGGGTTTGGTCAGTGATGTTACCTAACGTCTAGAGCATAGTTGACCGGTTCTCTTCCTGGCAGTTATTCACCATTGCATGAATCCAATGGGCCTTGCCCAAATCTCCCATGGTAATTGGTCTAGTTGATCCAAATGCTCTAGTCCTCTCTATTGGGCAGTCGTGCTGGTAGTATGGCTCCTCGCATGTCCAACACCCCTTCTTCGGTCTAGTACTTCTGGTACCTGAAGTAGAAGGTGATGGCCCACTGGCCTGGAATCCTAGTATGTTCTACTGAACAAGCCTAAACTGTTGATGTTGTTGTTGATGTTGTGGTCCCTAGTAAGGAGTCCACTGCTGAGGCATCGGTTGCCGAGGTGTAATGAGAGTGGATCCTCTCTGGAAGTCACAATACCCTGGCATCTATCTAGCTGGTGTCTGATGTTGCTGTGCACCCGATGACACTTTCCCTGCTAGTCTCGTTGTAGTCATACTCTAACCCCCACTGATAAGATCCTCCTCTACTATGAGGGCCTTTTGGACAACATCATGCAAGGTTCGTGGCATCGAAATCCTAACCTTTGCATGAATGTTGACATTAAGGCCAAACAAGAACCTGTTGACCTTAAGTTTCTCGGTATTAAGGTGCAAAGCATACCGAAGAAAATCCATAAAATGGGCCTCATACTCGAGAACCGTATGACCGCCCTGTCGCAAGCCATTGAACTCGTTGAGTTGATGCTCAATGAATTCCTCTGATGGGTACCTCTCTCAAAACCATTCCTCGAACAGTTCCTATGACACATCTTCGACGAACATGTTCAATTGTGGTAGGAGTGTCTTCCACCATAGAAGAGAACTCCCCTTCAGTTGAAAGACTACCATGTGGACCTTCATGTTGGAGGTATAGTCATGAAATGAAAATCACATTGCCATATTCTCCAACCATGCCTCGATGGCTGCATCATCCGGGGCACCAAATAAATTAAGAAATTTGACCTTCACAAGTTCGTGGTGAATGCTACCAGTACCGACCAGAGCGCGTGGTGTACCCTTGGGGGGTGTCGACACCTTAGACTCATCTCTATCCAAACGGATTATCAGTGCCTCAGACATGCACTGAAAGGACCTCATCAGACCAACCACATCACCCACTTCTATCTACTCCTGCTCGACAACCTGTTCATCTCCCTAGGGGTTATACCCCTCAGGCGTGGATGCTACTGGAGGCATCACACCTCTTCAACTTGTATCCCCTCGTCTACATCTGTGGCTTCCTATAACCATGATTAACTGCACAAATACAATTCAACTTAATTAGCAACATTACAATCAAAAATCACATCAACAAAAGACGTAGTGATCCCAAGTCACGAGTTGAACCCACTCTGATACCATATGTAACGAGCCCAATTGTTACGTGTCCAAGCGAAGTGAAAAGTGAATTTTTTTTTTGTTTTTAGACAAGAAGGCAATGACGAAAATAGTTGAACCACATAGCTTGGAAATGAACACACGCATGCAGATCACGCCATACACAACAATGACTCAATGCACTATCATAATGATCAACTGGGAAAAACATGCGTAAATCAAAAGATAGGAATGAATCCTCGTCAGACACACAACATGATGACGCTTACAAGATAAGGAAAACATCCACATTATTGACACAACGATCTCAACGACCAGTCGCTAGAACCTCTATGGTAGGCAAAACCAAACACATGAAGGCGTTACAACCCAAGCACCAACAACGAACTTACAATGATCAAACAACACCCACAACGGGAAGCACAGACTCCATCCAAGTTATCATTCGTCTCTATCCAATAGGGCACACCATGATCCCCTCATTAGGAATCATGTCATCCCCAGGTGATAGGTGCGGCAATAACCCTGATGCAACATAACGTATCTAGACCAAGGACTCAAGATAAATCCAATGCTCTAGGAGCCAAAATACTGACAAGAAGACTACACCCACACCCCAAGAAACAGGTCGACAAGATGCAAGATGACGACATTCAAAAGGAAATGCGCAAGATATTACACAACTTCACCAACAAACAAACCATTAACTGTTTAGCAAGATGTCTAAGCGTGAAGGAGGGAACTGTTACCCGCTACTTTGGTTAGAAAATTTATCATAAGTGAACTAAGTTAGGCACTTAACAAAATCAAATACGTTGATCAACAATTGCACACCGTCCATTAAAGTAAGTGAACTACTGATCTAGATTCTTATCAAATACTCGACATTGTTGTCTAAATTCACAAGTCAATTAACCAATCTATGTTCTAACAAGTCTAAAACAATCGATATTGTTGTCTAAATTCATAATCGATAATTTATAAGAGATCTACATTGCTTATATACATTTATAATTGTTGTCCAACTTAAGTCTTCTGATAAATCTATTGGTCAACTTGACAAATATAAAAACACATGAGTCTGTTATCTATATAAGGGAACAAATCAATTATAATGGTTGTCATAACAAATGCTTATTTATTCACAACCACAAAGCTATTTATTGTGCCCATACAATAAATCTTGCAGACTATATGTAATAAAACGCAGTCAGATATAAATTTACTGTTAATAAAACAACACAGGTGTAACAATAATTAATTATGTTGGCCATCGGGGTTCTTATAAGATGCAGGTAATCATTATTTCTAAAATTAAAAAAAAACTATGGCATGCTTTGTACCTCCAACGCTGTCGCTAAAACTAAGGAAGGAAACTGTGAAATCGTTGCAGAGTAAAACAAGGATAGTGATTCATATCGTTATCCTAAAATCAATCCATTTACTGTGACATCAAAAATACATCTCTATGACACATGTTATCCTATCAATATAGCCATCAATTATTAATTACATTACGATGATGGCGTCCTAAAATTGCAATGTGACTATGATAGAAATATAACTTGTAATTTCATTATTCCATTATATCTGTGATTACATTATTACATTATACTGTGAATGAAATATAAAATCGCAATATGGTTGTGATAGCAATATAACTTGTGATTACATTATTTCATTATAACAGTGATTACATTATTACATTATAACTGTGAATGCAATATAAAATCACAATATGACTGCGATAGAAAAATAACTTGTGATTACATTATTCCATTATAACTGTGATTACATTATTACATTATAACTATGAATGCAATATAAAATTGCAATATGATTGTGATAGCCATTGTCCTCACAATGTAACTGTCAATTACTAAATACATCATGGTGATAGCCAAGGGGCTAGATACATTTAAACAGAATGCATAAATATAATTGAAAACATAGACAATTCCCATCATACGGAACGCAAGCCTGTGTACGTGGACATTTCTATGTAAATTGCAGTCAAATTTTAATGAAAGTGTAGTCAGTGTATCGATGACATTGCAGGCTATAGGGAGTGTAAGTGCAGTCGACAATAACTCAAGTAAATTAGCTCTGATAAATTGCTGGCAAGATCATGTGCGGTTGGGGAAGTCTAAATGTTGTCAGGCAAATGAACTGGTGTGGAGAGAGCTTCATTTGGCCAATTAAATACGCCTGGTAAATTTGCCATCAAGATAATAAACGCAAAGAAAATAAAATCGTGGTTGAAAGTATTGAACGTAGAGGATATTTCCATTCATCATAATAAAACGCAAAGAAAACAAAATCATGGTTGAAGGTATTGAACGCAAAGGATATTTTCCCTTCAACATAATAAAATGCAGAGAAAGAAAATTGTGGTTAAATGTGTTAAAAACAAAGGGTAATTTCGCCATCAGAATAATGAATTGCAGAGGGAAAAAATGCACGGTTGAATTTATAAAATGCAATGTAATTTCGTCATCCAAACATAATGAAACGCAGAGGGATAAATTCGATGGTTAGTGTATTGAAACACAGAGGGTAATTTCCATCAAACATAATAAAACGCAGAGGGAAAAATTTGTGGTCGAGTGTATCGAAAACTCTGAGTAAATTTACAACAAAATAATAATTCGTAGAGTAACGATGGAGCGGTTGTGCCCACAATGAATACAAATCATTGTGTGTAAGATGCCAAGAGGAGTGGGTTGAATGTTGGATAATTAAGGGTGAAAACGCAGAGATTAAAACTCAGAGGATAATAAGTGGATCACGGATATAAAAGATAAGCAATCGCAGAGGTATTCGATTGAAAAAGGTGTAAGGCAATCCATCAACCAGGAACAATCAATAGGGGTAGACAGCTGGGAAAAAATATCCTTCGCTCATCATCCATGCATAGAAAAGAAGGGCATTAGAATCTATAGGTTGCTATGCACTGAAGTGACGAACATCGATTTGGCTCCTCATTGACTGCTCAGGCATGGGATGATGATCTAGGGATGAGGATGAAAGATAAGGCACCATCTCTTCAAATAATCAATAAGAAAAACAAAACAATCATAGAAATCAATGATCGGTGGCCAAGGAAATCAATTCGATGTAGCGAACGTAAAGCTATGATGACCTTAAGTTCTCGATTAAAACGCTAAGTGAAACACTTGTGCAAGAACAATAATTATCTACCATTCAAAAATAAATGCATGCGTACCATAGCCCAAGTCAACAGCTCTAAGTCATTGTCTCGTGCATGCTCCATCCAGCTCCCTCTTTCCGACCAATGTTACTTCACTAGTACCTCCCAGCCAATGCTAGGGTTACTCTTCTTCCCCCTTATCCCCGCGAGCCACAAAGGGGCCACACAAACTATACCAGAGAACAACTATCTCCCATCTCGCCTCGCAAGGATGAGCTACCACTCATCACCAAGCTGGGTATCCTAACTCCCACACGATAAGTCAATCAAGTCAAAAATTCTACAGCGTAATGTTACACATCAAGAAGAGATCCATCCTCCTCCTCCTCCATCCTTTTTATGAAGTCTCTAAGTGATTTCTTTCCCAAAATCCCATTTAATTTATTTTTAATAGTTTAAATCAGAAAAAACCTCCCCCGTACAAATGTCACCCATCCCCTTAGTTGCAGCAGAAATTAATTTCATTAATTATTTAATTACTCCTATTTCCCTCACCCTCCTAAAACCATTCCTAAAATCTCTCCTAGGTGTCCCCATATTCCCTTACACATTTTAATGACTTACGCCCTTACTAAATTTCTAGTTGTGTTCAATTTAGAAAGTTCTTAAAGGCAATATTCCTTACTAAGTTAGTCATTCTTCTTTTTCCCTTATGTTTTCATTTTTCTTTGTGTTTCCCCTGTTTCCCTTAGTTTCCTAATTCTTTTAAGTTTCCCTCTTTTCCCTTTTTATCTAAAACTCAAATTAGCAAGTGTAGAAAATTACCCTTTTCCCCCTTTTTTTTTTAATTAATAAATTTTAATTAGCATATGTAACAAAACAATCACTTCCCCTTTTTTTTTTAAATTTAATCCCCCAAAGTAATTTGATTTTAATAAATTAATTGAATTTCTTACCCCCTTTTCGTCACATGTTTAATGATGATTTTTTTTTTTTTACCACAAGTATCACTTAGACCTAGATCTTAATTTCCTAGGCTGGGCGACATTTTTATTAGGGAAATTGTTTTTAAATATTTCTTATCACATCATTCATTCTAAGGTCATATAGGTTTATTCACTTATTAGTTAACAACGCGACATTCCCTTCAGGATGCACTAGGTGTTCCAAGGGTGCCACTCACCTCATTGCATTTCCCTTGCGTGACGTGCCCTTTAGGACGCACTTTGTTCTCCAAGGGTGTCACTCGCCTCTTGACTGACTTGGTAGACATCAAAAAACCATGGAGTCAATACTCAGTCGGGTGATCTTGTAGGAGACTAAGGGCCTCTAAGAAATAAGGCCCCTTCCTTATTTCATGCCCCTTAGAATCATCCTGAGCCACTGTCACAGTCTACCTTCATGGTATCGTGGGCCTTCTCAAACTAGGTAATAATTAACCTACAGTTTGAGCCACGACGGGAGCGCTAGTAGGTTGTAGCAGGGCTTCTGTCCACACCTCTCCCTCAACGTCTTTGGTTTTTGTGCGTGACCCCTCTACTCCACATGCGAGTCAAGTCAACAAGCTATTGTTAGCTTGCATCATCAAGGAATCATGTCAGAAATAAAATCAATCATCATAACATCTAATCAGATGTGCATATATCATATCAACAATAATAAAACCCAATATTCCACTCCCTGACTCAATCTAGAGTCCAAGGGGTTTCATCGATGCCTTTGCATCCTTGAGGTCCAAACTTCTGCACAGTCAGGAGAACCCATTCAGTAGCACCTGTCTATGTCAATACACAAAATAACATGTCATCATATCCATAATGTCGCATAATCATAATCAGACGCCCAATAGTATAATAATCTAGATCACTTGCAAGCAAGTGTCCTCAAAGAATAAGTTCGTTCAATGCACACAAGAGCATCATGTTACACATATGTCTAGTGTACCTTTTCTTCCTGTTGCATCTTCAATGCTATCCTCTCCATTTCTGGTCTAATTTCCCTTAGCTTTTTGTCCATCTTTTTTTTTTTTTTTTGGCACTCCTTCTCTTGACCAAATCTATGGTCTTTAGTAGCCATTTTCACCCTCTGCTTGCCCTCCTGGAAATTCTATGGATTACTCTGTAACTGAGAGAATCTCAAAATTTTCCCTGCAGCTCACTTGGTTGTCCATTTGTTGTTGTTCGCGTGCAACCATCATTCACAAAGAATCAGTACTTTGTCTTCTCCTTCACCTATTGTCTATAGGAAAATTTATGCTTCTTATACCATTTGATGTTATCAGATTATCTCTTTACACATTCTCAACTTTTCCTATGATTTACAGACAAATTTTAAGCTCTTGATATTACTTGATGTTGTCTAGTTGTCTTCTCTTTCCTTTGCCCACTGTCTACAAGAAAATTTTAAGATTTAATATCACTTGATGATATCGAACTATCTCTTTCTCCTTTTTCTATTATCTACAAACAAAATCCATCTCTAATACCACTTGATGCAAACCCCCCTACACTCTTGGGGTTGCTCGACCTCCCAGTCTAGGATCGTTCAAATCAAGGAGTTGGATCAAATCTTCGGGCCTCTGGTAGACCCCAAACTAATTTACACAGGTCCCTTTTCTTTCAAAGTGCAGGTTCAGTCAAACTCGCGGGCTCTTTCTTGGCCTCTTTGAGGAATTTGAATAACAGGCACTATCCTCCCTCATTAGGCCCTTTCCTTCATATGACCTCAGGTTGTGCCCAAGCACCAACTCAAAGGGCGCTTCAGAGATTCAGGCTTCGGGTGTTTTCTATCACTGCTTGCCAATTCCCCCCAAACTTCGAACTCTTGAATTTCTAACTTGGTGCGTGAGGGATCGACAGCCCCCACTCCTTTTCCAATCAACAACCCTGTTTTCTTTAGGCTCTGGTGCTTCGGTGATTTTTGGAACATGATTCCAAGAAATCTCTAGAGTAAAAAAACCACAAAGTTAACGATCTCCTGACACGTGTCCTCCATTGTCAATAGCCCAGATGTATTACAGCTTCAATCAATTATCCCTTGTAATCTCTCTAAAGTTCACGATCTCCAGAATGGATGATCTGATGACACGTGTCCTCCATTATCCTACGGTCATGATTTACTTTGGCACATTGACCTTTGAAAACTTTTGATGTTCCGCTACCCCTTCCTCCTGGATAGCTTCTTCTTTGAACAAGCAATACGCTGACACGTATCCTCCTCTGGATCTACGGTCCAGATCTATCTTCGACTCCCTTTGAATTTCAGAGTTCTTCACTCTCATTCACTTGCTTCTTCTTGAAGTTTTAAACCTTCAAACCTTCAGATCTATCAACAGCCCTGATTTCTTCAAGATCCGGTGCTTCGGTGATTTTCGAAACACGACTCCACTAAATATCTAGAGTAACAAACCCCCAAAGTTCACGATCTCTTGACACGCATCCTCCATTGTCGACAACCCAGATTTATTTTAGCTTCAACTGATTCTCCCTTGTAATCTCTATGAAGTTCAAGATCTCCGGAATGGTCGATATGATGACACACATCCTCCCTTATCCTACGATCACGATTTACTTTGGCACTTCATCCTTCAACAACTTTTGATGCTGCACTACCCCTTCCTCCCAGATAACTTCTTCTTCAAACAAATGATATGTTGACACGCATCCTCCTCTGGATCTATGGTCCATATCTATATTTGGCTCTCTTTGACTTCAAGAGTTCTTCACTCTCGTTCACTCCCTTCTTCCCATAGTGTTAAACCTCCAGACCTTCATATCTCTTTCCATGTGTCCTTCACAATGGATGATTGTGATATACTCTGCTCTTCAGACCTTCGGGAGTTCTTCAAACTCCATGAACGAAATCTCTTGGAGTGTTATTTCTCCAGAGTTTCAAATTTTTTGACACATACCCCTTCCAAGTGTCGACAGCTAGGATTTACTTTGCAGATCCGGGACTTCGATGCTTTAACACTCTGCTTATCCGAGCACTCCTGGAGTACTTCTACTCAGGAGAAAAAAGATCGTCTACCACCTATCCCTCCAGACGATGGAGGGTTCTGATTTAGTTCGGGCCTCGGGACTTCGAGAGTCCCTACTCTTTTGCGCTTCAAAATTCTTGAATGTGTGAAGTCTGAATGACTTCAACTATTATCCCTTATGAAACTTCCTTTAGATATAATGGTTGTCAGACCTCATGCTTAGATCCGATGGATGGGATATTTTATTCTCCCTAACATGCTCCTCCTTCATCCTATACCCTGATATGATGATCCAAACCTCCTCCAAAAGAAGATCTGATGGCTACTGCAACTTATCTTCGGCCTTAGCTTGGATGACTCCCGAACTTGGAAAATTTCAAGTGTTTGAGGGCTTTGACCTTTGATCCTTCTGCGAGCCTGGAAACTTTGGGTCTCATCTTCATTTCTCCTCCTTATCTTCGGGACTTGGAATAAGTCTGACTCTTTCACACTCCTTGCGCTATCTCTTTTAATCTTTGGGACTTACTCAGAATTTCAAAGGGGCTCGGCCCTTCCACTTCCTTAGAAGATTTCCATGTGCCCTCCTAGCAGTTTATTTTCTCTTTCTCTTGAGTTTTCGAACTTGGACAAGTTCATATCCCTTGTGCACTCCTTGCACTTAATTTTCCTTCAGACAGATTTAGACTTAGAATATTTTCCATTAATCTTCTTGCACACTCCTGGTGCCTGCTCAATGCCTTGCAGAGCCTCTCCCTCAGAGTGTTCAGTAACTCTAGGTTTCTCCTTTGTGCGTTCTCTGCATATTCCTTCTTCTAGATTATTCAGTAACTCTAAGGATCTCCTTGAGTCTGTGTTTATCCTGTTGTGCCCTCTTGGCACATTCTCTTCTGAATTCGATTTGAAATTCAGATGCGCACTCCTTGCGCTCGCTCACAGAGTTTCCATCACTCTGTCATGCACTCCTTGAATTTATCTTAAGAACCAAGAACAACTCAACAAACTCACAGATGGATAATGAATCCTATTTGTTCCTTACATATAGAATCTAAATCACATATACAACATACATAACCACAGATAACTTTCATAAAACACACATAAACACATAAGGAATCATATGCAGGAAAAAATGATTTTTCCATTAACATGAATGTCTAATTACAATACGTGCATGTTGGATTGTAACAGAGTCTCATCTCTCTCCTCTCCTCTCTTCTCTACCTCTACAACCTCTACTGGGCATGCGTTATAATGAATCACAAAAGGGGCTCCTTGAGCCTTTTCCTCTAACTACTCTAGTGGTGTCTAATCACCATTTACAATGTTTATCTACTCCAGAAAAAAATAACTACCACTCAAGTTCTGTTACATTAAAGTCTAGGAGTGAAAATCCCAGATCACTCATGATCATTCAACTCCCAAGCATTTTGATCTTCTCCAGTTTTCAATCAGTTCAAAAAAAAAGATTTGCAGGAAACGTCAACGTTAAGATTCTGAATTTACTCGAAAGGAGCGCTAAGGAGTTGAGATGTCATCCCATGTGGCTTCGTTGACGATGCTCCTGAATCACTCATATTTGTAAAGGGGAACCAGATACCCATTAAAATTGATGACAACTATTAAACTAACATTTCTAACCATTTTAATATATATAAAAAAAAACTTGTTAAAATATAAAAAAAATAAATTATATATATTTAAAACTGAAAAATTATATTTATATATAAATATTTAGTTGATTTAAAAAAACATGAAATGAAGAATATATATATATATATATATATATAATATTTTAAAATGGATAATAAGCCAAGGAAGGAATGGGGCTATGGTTCTCCTCAAATTCATATCTCGATCCAGCTTTACCCGTTCAAAATACGGTCAGAGGAATGTTAGCGAAATGTTTATTTAACATTTAAAATACACGAAGATGAGATGGGGCTAATTTGAGGTATGCATTTAAAGTTTGAAAAACACATGGACCACTTTCATAATTAAAATCACATTTTGGAATTTTGATGGGATATGTAGAATGTGATTTCATCCTTTTCAACAAGATTTCTCTACATCCTTTATACTCTGCAATGCATAACTGAATTCAAGGAACCAAAGAAATGGAATTGGATTCTCTTGTCATTATTGTGTGGTAGTATAGCATTATTGATCATAGTCGGATAATTTGTATGTTCAAAATGGACCATAATATTCAAAAAGAACATAACATTTTAACACTTCCATAATCGAAAGGAACCATAAAATTTATACTATAAAACTTCTACATTACTTAATGTGAATGATAAAGAAGAGTTGATGATGTTAGTCTACCAAGAATTATTAGTCTACCTTAAAATAATTTATATCCTTAGACTTTATATTAATCAAGTAACCATTACTTTGATAAAATTATACTGCCTAATACTTATATCAAGTAACCATTACTTCAATATAATTATACTCAACCTTAACTTTGTTCTTAAATTTCACTTTGATGGTGCATCGAAGAATTTCCTAATTTCTAGTCGCAATCATTTGTTTCAATATTTTCAATGGCCTTGTGTACTATTTCATAAATTGATTTTTCATTTTAATTTGATAATATAGAAGAATTTTAGCAAATCTATATTTGATTTTTCTCCAATGTTATCATAGACTATCTAAATATTGGTTTTATTTTTTTCTCTAGGTTCCATATAAATGAATTTCTTATTTTCCTCTTATATTGTTAGATATCATCTCAAGAATAATATATCTTTCTACTTTGATACTATTGGAATTTATTTGAACATTAATCTTTGACCTTCCCTTGTAGTTATTGAAATATTTTCAAGCATCGATCATAATCCATCTTTTGATGGCTTGGTTGTTTTGAACGTTCGACATTTAAAGCTCTTCTTTATTGTGTTTTTTCTCAGTACCTTGTATTTGACATAATGAATCATCGATTGACACATGAACCAAAATATTAATAGCACATTCAAATTTATTATGGTTTGGGAAATCATTTTAATTCGACAAACTCTTTTTACACTTAAAATATTTTAATTTATAGAACATTAGTAGTCTACCTTAAAATACTTTATATCGAGTAACCATCACTTCAATATAATTATACTTCCTAATACTTACAGCATGTGGATCAATAAAAGAATTACATTAAAAACGTTAACTTAACTTACGTGAAAAAAAGTTATAAATAGCGATGGAATGGGGTTGGAGAATTTGTTTTGAATCAAGGGTTTTTGGCGATTTCATTGTTGAGCAATTTCCAACTTTTGGGCGATTTCATTGTTGAACAATTTTCAGCACTTGGGAGATTTCATTGTTGAACAATTTAGCTTTTGGCTATTTCACTTCTCAACAATTTCCACCATTTTAATGACCATCTTACCTTATCAAGTTGCAGAGTGATAGTTTTCATTATTGGGGTGGTAGTATTGATTATCTTGGGGGCATATTGAGATAACAAAATCATGAACCAGCAAAATCAACTATTAACCATGGTGTCCTCCATTGTTGATGGGTTTAAGAAAGAAAGAGTCTTGTCCATGAACCAACCAAAACTTGGTTTGCTATTAACCAGGGTGACTTCAAAATTTGATAAACTGAGGAATTTTAAGAAAGTATATACACACTGTCTACTCAAGGAATTGAAAAAATTTCTAGCAACATGCGGATATCCCCTGCCTCTCATCCAACACCAACCCACTTCCCTCTTGGATGATCACCTAGAGGCATCCCTCCATCTTTACCATTTAGCAAAATGTTTATTTAACATTTAAAAGACAAAAAGATGACATGGGGCTAATTTGAGGTATGCATTTAAAGTTTGAAAAACACATGGACTACTTTCATAATTAAAATCACATTTTGGAATTTTGATGGGATATGTAGAATGTGATTTCATCCTTTTCAACAAGATTTCTCTACATCCTTTATACTCTACAATGCATAACTAAATTCAGGGAACCAAAGAAATGGAATTGGATTCCCTTGTCGTTATTGTGTGGTAGTATAGCATTATTGATCATAGTTGGATAATTTGTAAGTTCAAAATGGACCATAATATGCAAAACAAACATAACATTTTAACACTTTCATAATCGAAAGGAACCATAAAATTTATTCTATAAAACTTCTACATTACTTAATGTGAATGATAAATAAGATTTGATGATGTTAGTCTACCAAGCATTATTAGTCTACCTTAAAATACTTTATATTCGTAGACTTTATATTAATCAAGTAACCATTACTTCAATATAAATATACTACCTAATACTTATATCGAGTAACCATTACTTCAATATAATTATACTCAACCTTAACTTTATTCTTATATTTCACTTTGATGGTGCATCGAAGAATTTCCTAATTTCTAGTCACAATCATTTGTTTCAATATTTTCAGTGGCCTTATGTATTATTTCATAAATTTATTTTTCATTTTACTTTGACATTATAGAAGACTTTTAGCAAATATATATTTGATTTTTCTCCAATGTTATCGTAGATTATCTAAATATTGGTTTTAATTTTTTCTCTAGGTTCCATATAAATAATTTTCTTATTTTCCTCTTATATTATCAGAGATCATCTCAAGAATAATATATCTTTCTACTTTGATACTATTGGAATTTATTTGAACATTAATCTTTGACCTTCCCTTGTAGTTATTGAAATATTTCCAAGCATCGATCATAATCCATCTTCTGATGGCTTGATTGTTTTGAAAGTTCGACATTTAAAGCTCTCCTTTATTTATTTTTTTATCAATACCTTCGATTTGACATATTCAATCATTGATTGACACATGAACCAAAATATTAATAGCACATTCCAATTTATTTTGGTTTGGTCAATCATTTTAATTTGACAAACTCTTTTTACACTTAAAATATTTTAATTTATAGAACATTAGTAGTCTACCTTAAAATACTTTATATCGAGTAATCATTACTTCAATATAATTATAATCCCTAATACTTACGGTATGTGGATCAATAAAACAATTATATTAAAAAAGTTAACTTAACTTACGTGAAAAAAAGTTATAAATAGTGATGGATCGAGGTTGGAGAATTTGTTTTGAATCAAGGGTTTTTGGCTAATTTATTGTTGAACAGTTTCCAACTTTTGGTCAATTTCATTGTTGAACAATTTCCATCATTTGGGTGATTTAATTTTTGAACAATTTAGCTTTTGGTTATTTTATTGCTCAACAATTTCCACCATTTTAATGACCAACTTACCTTATCAAGTTGTAGAGTGATAGTTTTCGTTATTGGGGTGGTATTATTTATGATCCTGGGGACATATTGAGATAACAGAATCATGAACCAACAGAATCAACTATTAACCATGGTGGCCTCTAATGTTGATGGGTTCAATAAAGAAAGAGTCTTTTCCATGAACCAACCAAAATGTGGTCAGCTATTAACCAGGGCGGCTTCAAAAATTGATATCTCCCGCCTCTCAACCAACACTGACTCACAACCCTCTTTGACGATCGCCTAGAGGCATCCTTTTGTCCTTACCATTTAGTGAAATGTTTATTTAAAATTTAAAATACAAAAAGATGACATGGGGCTAATTTGAGGTATGCATTTAAAGTTTGAAAAACACATGGACCACTTTCATAATTAAAATCACATTTTGGAATTTCCATGGGATACGTAGAATGTGATTTCATCCTTTTCAATAAGATTTATCTACATCCTTTATACTCTACAATGCATAACTGAATTCAGGGAACCAAAGAAATGGAACTAGATCCCCTTGTCGTTATTGTGTGGTAGTATAGCATTATTGATCATAGTGAGATATTTTTTATGTTCAAAATGGACCATAATATGCAAAATGAACATAACATTTTAACACTTTCATAATCGAAAGGAATCATAAAATTTATACTATAAAACTTCTACATTACTTAATGCAAATGATAAAGAATATTTGATAATGTTAGTCTACCAAGCATTATTAGTCTACCCTAAAATAATTTATATCCGTAGACTTTATATTAATAGAGTAACCATTACTTCAATATAATTATATTTCCTAACACTTATATCGAGTAACCATTAATTCAATATAATTATACTCAACCTTAACTTTTTTCTTATATTTCACTTTGATGGTGCAACGAAGAATTTCCTAATTTCTAGTCGTAATCATTTGTTTCAATATTTCCAATGGCCTTGTGTATTATTTCATAAATTGATTTTTCATTTTACTTTGATATTATAGAAGACTTTTAACAAATCTATATTTTATTTTTCTCCAGTGTTATTGTAGATTATCTAAATATTGGTTTTAATGTTTTCCCTGGGTTCCATATAAATCAATTTCTTATTTTCCTCTTATGTTGTAATTTGTCAGAGATCATCTCAATAATAATATATCTTTCTACTTTTATACTATTGGAATTTATTTGAACATTAATCTTTGACCTTCCCTTGTTGTTATTGAAACATTTTAAAGTATCGATCATAATCCATCTTCTGATGGCTTGGTTGTTTTGAACGTTGGACATTTAAAGCTCTCCTTTATTTTGTTTTTGCTCAGTACCTTTGATTTTCATAGTCAATGATCAATTGACACATGAACCAAAATACTAATAGCACATTCAAATTTATTATGGTTTGGGCAATCATTTTAATTCGACAAATGTTTTTTACACTTAAAATATTTTAATTTATAGAATAATAGTAGTCTACCTTAAAATAATTTATATCAAGTAACAATTACTTCAATATAATTATACTGCCTAATACTCACGGTATGTGGATCAATAAAACAATTACATTAAAAAAATTGACTTAACTTACGTGAAAAAAAGTTATAAATAACGATGGAACGAGATTGGAGAATTTGTTTTGAATCAAGGGTTTTTGGTGATTTCATTGTTGAACAATTTCCAACATTTGGGCGATTTCATTGTTGAACAATTTCCAGTGTTTGTGTGATTTCAATGTTGAATAGTTCATCTTTTGGCTCTTTCACTGCTCAATGTTTTCCACCATTTAAATGGCCATCTTATCTTATCAAGTTTCAAAGTGATATTTTTCCTTATTGGGGTGGTAGTATTGATGATACTGGGGGCATATTGAAATAACATAATCATGAAGCAACATAATCAACTATTAACCACAACGACCTCCAAAGTTGATGGGTTCAAGAAATAAAGATTCATGTCCATGAACCAACCAAAACCCAGTCAGCTATTAACCTGGGCAGCTTCAAAATTTGATAAATTGAGGAATTTTAAGAAAGGAGATACACATTTTCTACTCAAGGAGTTGAAAACATTTCTAGGAACATGCGAATATCTCTTGCCTCTCAACCAACACTGACCCACAACCCTCCTCGATGATATCCTAGAGGTAACCATCTGTCTTTACCATTTAGCGAAATGTTTATTTAATAGTTAAAAGACAAAAAGATGACATGGGGCTAATTTGAGGTATACATTTAAAGTTTGAAAAACACATGGACCACTTTCATAATTAAAATCACATTTTGGAATTTGCATGGGATATGTAGAATGTGAATTCATCCTTTTCAACAAGATTTCTATACATCCTTTATACTCTACAATGCATAACTGAATTTAGGGAACCAAAGAAATGGAACTGGATTCCCTTTTTGTTATTGTCTGGTAGTATAGCATTATTGATCATAGTCGGATAATTTTAATGTTCAAAATGGACCATAATATGAAAAACTAACGTAACATTTTAACACTTTCATAATTGAAAGGAACCATAACATTTATACTATACAAATTCCACATTACTTAATGTGAATGATAAATAAGAGTTGATGACGTTAGTCTACCAAGCATTATTAGTCTACCTTAAAATACTTCATATCTATACAATTTATATTAATCGAGTAACCATTACTTCAATATAATTATACTACCTAATACTTATATCAACTAACCATTACTTCAATATAATTATACTCAACCTTAACTTTGTTCTTATATTTCACTTTGATAGTGCATCGAATAATTTCCTAATTTCTAGTAGCAATCATTTGTTTTAATATTTTCAATGACTTTGCATATTATTTCATAAATTGATTTTTTAGATTACTTTGATATTATAAAAGACTTTTAGCAAATATATATTTTATTTTTCTCTAATATTATCATAGATTATCTAAATATTGGTTTTAATTTTTTCTTAAGTTCCATATAAATCAATTCCTTATTTTCCTCTTATATTGTCAGAGATCATCCCAAGAATAATATATATTTCTACTTTGATACTATTGGAATTTATTTGAACATCAATATTTAACCTTCCCTTGTAGTTATTGAAATATTTTCAAGCATCGATCATAATCCATCTTCTGAACGATGGGAATTTAAAGCTCTCCTTTATTGTGTTTTTGCTCAGTACCGTAGATTTGACATAGTCAATCATCGATTGACACATGAACCAAATTATTAATAACACATTCCAATTTATTATGGTTTGGGCAATCATTTTAATTCGACAAACTCTTTTTACACTTAAAATATTTTAATTTATAGAACATTAGTAGTCTATGTTAAAATGCTTTATATCGAGTAACCATTACTTCACTATAATTATATTGCCTAATACTTACAGTATGTGGATCAATAAAACAATTACATTAAAAAAATTAACTTAACTTACGTGAAAAAAAGTTATAAATAACGATGGAACGAGGTTGGAGAATTTGTTTTGAATCGAGGGTTTTTGGTGATTTCATTGTTGAACAATTTCCAATGTTTGGACAATTTCATTGTTGAAAAATTTCCATCGTTGGGGCGATTTTATTGTTGAACAATTCAGCTTTTCACTATTTCATTGCTCAATAGTTTCCATCATTTTAATGGCCAGCTTACCTTATCAAGTTGTAGAGTGATAGTTTTTGTTATTGGGTGGTAGTGTTGATGATCCTGTAGGCATATTGAGATGACATAATCATGAACCAACAGAATCAACTATTAAACATGGCGGCCTCCAAAGTTGATGAGTTCAATAAAGAAAGAGTCATGTCCATAAACCAATGAAAACTCGGTCAGCTATTAACCAGGGCGAATTCAAAATTTGATAAACTGAGAAATTTTATGAAATGAGATACACATTGTCTACTCAAGGAATTGAAAAAATTTATATCAACATGTGAATATCTCCTACCTCTCATCCAAAACCGACCCACAACCCTCTTCGATGATTGACTAGAGATAGCCCTGATAAATTCTGAAGCAAGAGATGCAGAGAGAAAGATAGAACATAAAACAATATATTCAAATGTATGAAGAAGAGTACAAAAATGAAGTTACAATGTAAAGGGAAATAGCTGAGATAAATAGGCCCAAGCAAGACAAAAATAGAAAGTACATCTGGCCAAGACAGTTGGCAGTGTACAGTCAAACTGTTGAGGTTACAATATATTTAACACTCCCTCTTAAACTCAACAGTTACAATCATCAGCACTGATTATGCCTAAGTGTTGTCTCTGAAAATCAAAAAATGACTTTCCTAGTGGCTTTGTAAAGATATCAGCAAGCTAATCTTGAGAACCACAGAATTGTAGTGCAATATCACCATTATTGACTAGCTCATGTATGAAATGAAAACGAGTGTCAATGTGTTTGCTTTTCTTATGAAACACATGATTTTTACATAAAGAAATTGTTGAAGTATTATCACAAAAAATAGGAGTTGGATCCTTTTCTGTATGTGACATATATTTCAATAATCTTCTCAACCACAAAGCTTGATAAGAAGCTGAGGTAGCAACAACATACTCTGCCTTTGCAGAAGATATTGATACAATTGGTTGCATCTTTGATGCCCATGAAATTAGGTTCGTGCCCAGTTGAAAAACATGTCCAGATGTGCTTTTCCTATCATCTAGGCTGCCTGCAAAATCACTGTCTGTGTAACCAGAAAGTTGATTACTATCAGATTTAGTGTACCATAAGCCAAAATTGAGAGTTCCTGCAACATATCTCAAAATTCGTTTCGCCATTTTCCAATGAGAATCTTTGGGTGATTCCATGAATCTGGAAACAAGGTTGGCTGCATACATAATGTCAGGCCTAGTTGTTGTAAGATACAACAAACTGCCTACTAAGATTTTGTATAAAGTAGAGTCCACTATAGGACCTTCATCATTCTTGCTCAATTTTGTGCCTAGTGGGATGGGGGTGTCTGCTGGATTGCATCCTTCCATGCGAAATCTTTTGATGATGTCTGCTGCATACTTTTGCTGACAGACAAAAATGCCTTTGGCTGATTGATTAACCTCAATCCCTAAAAAATATT
>JZKD02S2067896.1:585045-597804 GCA_000966675.3 Picea glauca | reverse complement strand
TGCTTCAGCCCAAAAAGTATTTGACAAGTGTTTCTCTTTAAGAAGTGTTCTTGCCATATTCATTATTGTCTGATTTTTTCTTTCAGCCACTCCATTCTATTGTGGAGTATACCTGCCTATTGTTTGCATGATAATGCCTTGTGATTTGCAGAAATTTGCAAATTCTCTGGAGTTGTATTCTCCTCCTCCATCTAACCTGAGTGGTTTGACATATTTTCCACTCTGTTTTTCATCTTCTGCCTTGAATTCTTTGAATTTTGCAAAAGTTTCAGACTTGTGTCTGAGAAAATAGATCCATATTTTTCTGTTGAAATCATCAATAAACGTTAGAAAGTAAAAACTTCCACCTATTAACTCTATTTGCATTGGTCCACATAGGTCAGTGTGAACAAGTTCAAGATGTTGTTTGGCTTGATTTGATGACTGTGGAAAACTAGTTCTCTTGTGTTTTCCAAGTATGCAAGACTCACTTGAGGGAATTTGCTCTTTAAAGATAGGTAGACCTTTGACCATGGAGTTTTTATGAAGAAGACTTAGACTCTGAAATGGTAGATGTGCAAATCTTGTATGCCAAACCATTGTTTCATTCAGGGTTGATGCACTCTATGCATATGGTTGACTCGGATTTGCAGTTATGAGGGTAAGGGGAAACATCCTATTAGGAGTCATATGGATTTCAAAAATTAATTTTCTACTTGGGATTTTGTCATATATCTTACAAGATGTTCCCTCAAAAAGTACCTTATAGCCATGTTCAATAAGTTTTCCTACACTTAGCAAATTATGTTTTAGATCTGGAACATGATAGACATTGTATATGTCTTTCTTTACATTCTGTTTAGTAAGAATAGGAACAGTTCCTTTTCCTTGAACTTTGACTAAATAATCATTTCCAAGTGTAATATCAGATGAGATTGAAGAATCAATGCATGAAAGTAAATCTTTGTTACCTGTCATGTGATTGCTACATCCACTGTCCAGCAACTAGAGATCTTTGGGTTGTTCTTTAGTCTTGTGGCATGAGAGAAACATACCTCCTGAGGTTTCTCCCATATGATCTGACACATGTGCTCTACCTGAGAGCTGATCTGCTTGCTTCTTCCTGCATTCAGATTCATAGTGCCCATACTTTTTGCAGTAATAGCATTGTATGCTTGTTTTGTCATTTGATCTTCTCCCTCTGCCTCTTTGAGGCTGGAAATTCTGATGTTGATTTTGTTGTTGATGTCTTTGACCTTGGAAATTTTGATTCAGATATTGTTGTCTATTGCCTCCACTGGAATGAGGGTAACTTTGATTACTCCCTCTTCCTTGATGACCTCTGCTTCTTCCTCTGCCTCTCCCTCTGTTAAAGGAGAATTGAGTTTTGAAATCATTGGAGATTGACTTGTCTGTGAGATGTAGTCTGGTCTCATTTGTCACTAGAGAACCAATTAGTTCATCTATTGAAAAACTTGACAGATCCTTGGATTCAAGGATTGTTGTGACAACCATTTCTAATTTCTTGGGTAAACTTCTGAGGATTTTCTCAACAATTCATTGATCAATGATGGCTTCACCAGTCAATCTGATCTGGTTCACAATTCCCATGACTCTGTTCATGAACTGATCCACATTTTCAGACTCTGTCATCCTTAGAGTCTCGAATTGCATCCTCAAGGTCTGAAGTTTAACTGTTTTGACCCTATCATTTCCTTGATAGGAAGATTTAAGGATGTCTCGAGCCTGTTTAGAAGTACCAGTGCCTGTGATTTTCGAAAAAATCGAGTCATCCACAGAATTTTGAATCCAAAATTTGGCTTTATTTTCTTTGTTCCTCAGTGTTGCCTGAGCAATTCGCTGTGGATTTGTCATGGAAGACAGGGATGCTGGATCTGGTTCCACATATCCAAGATCCATTGGTTCCCATCACCCTTGTGCTTGCAAGAACGATCTCATTCGAAGAGACCAAAACTCGTAATTCTTTCCCAGAAGAATCGGACCCTGAGTTGGTCCTAAATTGCTAGACGATGCCATAAAAAACAAATTGCAGACAAAACGGAGGGAAATTTTGTATTTTACCTTTGATCACTGAAACGTTGATTTGTCGATGGGAGCTTATCAGCCTTGAATTGGCCTTTGTCACGGTGCAATGTGACCATGCACCTTGTGTTAAAGCGCTACAGGCTTTTCGGGTTTTTTTGCCTTTCAAATTGCCGAAATGCGAAATTTGCTTTTGGACGATTTAACGGTCCAGATCTTCCTGTGATTTGACGGTCCATATCTTATCGGGATATCGTGAATCAGGACTTCATGAACCCTGATGACAAGCTCTTCTAATTCCTGGATTCCCCGATCTCTGATTTACCGATGGCACTTTCCTTTCGAGACTTTCTCGATTCCTTTGATCTCCACCACGCATCCCAACAGATGGACGACTCAAGTCTGCTTCAGGGGTTTCCCCATGGAGATTCCTGATCCCTCATTTTGACGAGATGACATCAACTGGGCCCCACAACAAAGCTTTCCTCCTATCGACATTTCAGTCTTTGGAGTTCTGAAATGCTCGTGCTTCTTGTCCTTAGGATTCGCAATTTGCCGAATCCCGATGTGCCAATGGATTCTCCTCTTTCGGGACTTTTTCGAGTCCTTGGATTTATGCCACACGTCCCCTCAAGATGGATGGTCCACATCGTTTCACGATTTCGTGACTTGTGACTCCAAAGTTTCTGTCAACTTGAAAACCTCGGTTGCCGAAACGCTGACGATTTCCTCGATGTCCGCCATGTGTCCACACAAATGGACAGCTGTGATCTTATCGCTATTTCGTGACTCGTGATTTTGCGATTTTAGAACTCTTGTTGCGATGGTCTTTCAAAACCGCAAACTCTGAAATGTTGATGGAGTGATGGCCTGGATCTACTGCCACTTGTCCTCTGAGATGGACGGCTCATAATCCTCTAGGGATTTCGCGATATGTGTTGTCGGGATTTCGCGTATCAGAGTTTTGGAGAGCAGTTTCCTTTGCTTGTCCAACTCCCGATTCCTGATTTTGCGATGGGATAAGATCGAGGGCTCATGATCTTTCTTGATTCAATGGTCCAGAATGACTTGTGATTTCACGATTCGTGAATGCTCACGGTAGACTTCTGACCTTTACACCTTGCGAGTCAGCGAAATGCCGAGATCTCGCCACGTGTCTCTTGATGGATGGTTGAAATGATGTCGGGATTTTGCGACTTCACAGGTCAAGATTTCTCCTATGCACTCCAGAGGATTAAACCTCGTGCACTTTCTTGCTGATCCAACGGCTGTCGATCCTCTGCACAAGATCTAACGGCTGAAATGATTTCGCCTTTTCCGCGCTATCCTCGTCTCTTCTGAACTGGATTTTCCCACTCTGGATCCGTTTGCAGGACGAATCTTATGGCCTCAATGGCTGTTCTTTGCACATGAGATGCGTTCTTTACTCTTTAGACATGATCATTGCTGAATTTGAAGGAATTTCTTCTGCGGAAGAAAAAATTTGTGAATCTTTCAAAGATTTGAAAGAATTTCACAGGTTCTTTGAACTCTGTTGCAATCTTTGACAGATTTGAGTGATTTCCGAGAATCTTTAAACGATTATGCCTTCTACAGGAATATTTAGCGATTTTGAACGAATTCTTTGAATTATTCAAGACTTCCCGCCTCCTGCAGCTCTTCTTCGTAAATCTTTGATGATTCTTGAAAATATTACAAGAATCTTTACTGCTTCTTCTTTTGCGTTCTCTTCTTCCTCGATCCAACTCCTATTTTCTGATACCATGATACCATGATAAATTTTGAAGCAAGAGATGCAGAGAGAAAGATAGAAAAGAAAATAGTATATTCAAATGTATGAAGAAGAGTACAAAAACGAAGTTACAATGTAAAGGGAAATAGCTGAGCTAAATAGGCTCAAGCAAGACAAAAATAGAAAGTACAGTTGGCTAGGATAGCTAGCAGTGTACAGTCAGACTGTTGAGGTTACAATATATTTAACAAGCCCTCCGTCTTTACCAGAGAAATTTCAATCTTTCTTTGACTGGACTTTTAGTCAGAACTACCTTAGACACTCTGTAGATCTCCAGATACGAGAGAAATAAGAAGAAATCCAATCAACAACTTGTCACAAAATTCCACGCACTGGAAATTTCAAGAAGGGCAATGAGAACAGTCGTATCAAGAATTTGAAGAGATTTCTAACAAATATGGATTTCTTCTGCATATCGACCAACAACACAGGCTACCCAATGTTCGAGGACTTCCTGGAGGTAACCCTCTGTCTTGACCACCATAAACTCATTATTTATGTGACAATGTTTTTAGACATAAACACCTTGGATAGTTTGTGGGTTCCTAGGTTTGAAAGGAATGATGTTAAAATTGGCTCAACTCACATGTTCCTCCCCCAGAAAGAAACATGAATACCTAGTTATGATGGGAGCCTATTTTCATCATAGCTTCTCCCCAAATAGGAAACACGCGATGGTAGCCCATTTCCTTTGCAGCTAGAGCCCCTGGAATATAACTTCATCAATAAAAAAAAACTGGCTGAGCACATCAAATCTAACCTACTCTTTCTCTAGTTTCGTTGAGTCGTCCATCCTGTAGAGGAGTGACATTAAGACTGCAATGGCTTCCACATTCCATAAGTGGGTCATTGTCATTAAATTGGATTTTTTGGAGATCGATTACTTTGAAGTTGTGAATATAAAGATCAAGTTCGTGGTGGGAGAACACTCAGACAGACAACCCTTTGACGGCTTTCTCGTCACAATGGAACATGCCTTTCCGTCGGAGGAAGGAAAATTTCACTTGGACACCGTCGAGGTTTAGATGGTGGAAATGGAAGTGACAGATAATAATTTTGCAGTGGATCTTGAGAGTGTATTGCTTCACAGGATATATCATTTGATAGGTTTGGACCATTGCATAGTCCATTTCTCCATCATGTTTATCCATCTTGATCCTAGAAAAGTAGAGTGTCGGTTGACCTATGATGATATCCAGGGAGCCATGTCTCTTTATGGCACTCACACTTCGAACAACACTATGATATTCCACTCCTTGGGCATGATGGAAAATTTGGGTGGCATCCCGGATGCGAACAACTTTGCAATGAAAAACTTACTATTGAATATTATCCGAATCCAGATCTTATTGCTTCTAGGATGGCAGGTTTGATTCTTGTGCTTTGGCTATCCAAATGTTGGAAGGATTTAACCAATTGTTGGAGGGATAGAAAAAGTAATTAGGTTATCCTCGAGGGAATGTGCATACATGAATGTTATTTTTCGAAAACTTGGAGGGAATTGTTTGCACCATTGTGTGTACATAAATATTATTTTTAAAATCTTGGAGGGAATTGTTTGCACCATCGTATGTACATAAATGTTATTTTTTAAAAGATGTGTGTACATAAATGACACATAAATATTATGATTCTACAAATAAGGGTTGATTCCAATATCATTGGATTTTATATTGACAACGATGTGGTGCAGTAAAAAATTGATAGATCTCATGAAACTTGAGGAATTGTGTGTGTATATATCCTCAGATAGCATAATAATGACTTAGTTCATGAAGCACTAGAAAGGAGATCAGTTGTTAACCATGGTGGCCTCCAAAGTTGATGGGTTGAGGAACTTCAAGAAAGAAACTAATAACAAAATCATGTCAATAAACAAACAAAAACCCTATCAGGTGTTAACCAGGGTGGCCTCAAAATTTGATGTGTTGAAGAATTTCAAGAAAGGAGATATGCATAAATACATAGAGATAAACACATGTGGGTTATAATGTATATATGCATGTTTCTCTCTAAACACACATTTTTGAATTATTATAACATATTTGTCACTTTAATATATTTTTTTAAGTAAAAACATGTGAGAAAACCCAACGGATGCTTTCCCACATTCATAAATCATATCCTCAATAAAGTTTTCATCACAAATCAATATGTTTCATGTGAGAAAATTTGAATTAGACTCCTATTTGTAAAGAAGAGACAGATACCCAATAACATTGATGACAATTATTAAACTAACCTTTTCAACCATATATATATATATATATATTAAAAAAAATTATGTATATTTAAAAATGAAAAATTGTATTTATATATAAATATTTAATTGATTAAAAACAAACATGAAATGAAGAATTCTTATCTAATCTATATATATTTGTAAGAATTTAAAAATGGATAATAAGAGAAGGAAGGAATTGGGCTATTTCTCTTCAAATTCATATCCTGAGCCAACTTTACTCGTTCAAAATATGGTGAGTGGAATGTTAGCAAAATGTTAATTTAACATTTAAAATCCAAAAAGATGACATCGGGCTAATTTGAGGTATGCATTTAATGTTTTAAAAACACATGGATCATTTTCATAATTAAAATCACATTTTGGAATTTTGATGGGATGTGTAGAATGTGATTTCATCATTTTTAACTAGATTTCTCTACATCATTTATGCTCTACAATGTATAACTGAATTTAGGGAACCAAAGAAATAGAACTTGATTCCCTTGTCATTATTATGTGGTAGTGTGGCTTTATTGATTATAGTTAGATAATTTTTATGTTCAAAATGGATTATAATATGGAAAATGAACATAACATTTTAACACTTTCATAATCGAAAACAAGTGTAACATTTATACTAGAAAACTTCTACATTACTTAATGTGAATGATAAAGAAGAGTTGTTGACATTAGTCTACCAAGAATTATTATTCGACATTAAAATACTTTCTATCCATAGAATTTATATTAATCGAGTAACCATTACTTCAATATAATTACAATGCCTAAGACTTATATCGAGTAACCATCAATATAATTATACTCAACCTTAACTTTGTTCTTATATTTCACTTTGATGCTGCATCCAAGAATTTCCTAATTTTTGGTCGCAATCATTTGTTTTGATATCTTCAATGGTCTCTATTATTTCATAAATTTATTTTTCATTTAACTTATCAAAAACTTTTGGCAAATTTGCATTTGATTTTTCTCCAATGTTATCGTAGATTATCTAAATATTGGTTTTAATTTTTACCCAGGTTCCATATAAATCAGTTTCTTACTTTCCTCTTATATGGTCAAGATCATCCCAAGAATAATATATCTTTCTACTTTGATACTATTGTAAGTTATTTGAACATTAATCTTTGACCTTACCATGAAGTTATTGAAAGATTTTCAAGCAGCGATCATAATCCATCTTGAGATGGCTTGGTCGTTTTGAGCATTGGATAATTAAAGCTCTCCTTTATTGTGTTTTTTCTCAGTATCTTCGATTTGACATAGTCAATCATCATCAATTCTCACATGAATCAAAAGATTAATAGCACATTCAAATTTATTATGGTTTCCACAATCATTTTAATTGGACAAAGTCTTTTTATACTTAAAATATTTTAATTTATGGATCATGATTGGTCTAACTTAAAATATAAAGACATTAAAACAATCGAGTAACCATTTGCGGATCAATAAAGCAATTACATTAAAAAAACTTGACTTATGTAAAAAAAAGTTATAAATAGCTACACCATGGGGTTAGAGAATTTGTTTTGAATCAAGCGTTTTTGGCGATTTCATTACTAAAGAGAGAATTTATTTTGAATCCAGCGTTTATGTGATTTCATTGTTGAAAAATATTCAACATTTCTATGATTTCATTGTTGAACAGTTCATCTTTTGACTACTTCATTGTTCAACAATTTCCATCATTTTAATGGCCAACTTACCTTATCTTTGCAAAGTGATAGATTTTGTTATTATGGTGTTGGTGTTAATGATCCTAGGAGCATCCTTAGATAACATAATCATGAACCAATAGAATCAGCTATTAACCACGATTGTCTGCAAAGTTTATGGGTTCAATAAAGAAAGAGTCATGTCCATGAACCAACCAAAACCCTATCAGCTCTACAATGCATAACTGAATTCAGGGAACCAAAGAAATGGAACTAGATTCCCCTGTCATTATTGTGTGGTAGTATGGCATTATTGATCATAGTTGGATAATTTTGATGTTCAAAATGGACCATAATATGCAAAATGAACATAACATTTTAACACTTTCATAATCAAAAGGAACCATAACATTGGTATTATAAAACTTCTACATTATTTAATGTGAATGATAAAGAAGAGTTGATGACATTAGTATACCAAGAATTATTAGTATACCTTAAAATACTTTATATCCGTAGGCTTTTATTAATCGAGTAACCATTACTTCAATACAATTATATTGCCTAATACTTATATCGAGTAACCATTACTTCAATATAATTATACTCAACCTTAACTTTGTTCTTATATTTCACTTTGATGGTGCATTGAAGAATTTCCTAATTTCTATTCGCAATCATTTTTTCAATATTTTCAATGGCCTTGTGTATGATTTCATAAATTGATTTTTCATTTTACTTTGATATTATATAAGACTTTTAGCAAATCTATATTTGATTTTTCTCCAATGTTATCGTAGATTATCTAAATATTGGTTTTAATTTTTGTTCTAGGTTCCATATAAATCAATTTCTTATTTTACTCTTCTATAGTTAGAGATCATTCCAAGACTAATATATCTTTCTACTTTGATACTATAGGAAGTTATTTGAATATTAATCTTTGACCTTCCCTTATAGTTATTGACAGATTTTCAAGCATTGATAATAATCCATCTTCTGATGTCTTGGTTGTTTTGATCGTTGGACATTTAAAGATCTCCTTTATTATGTTTTTGCATAGTACCTTTGATTTGACATAGTCAAAGTGTCATTGACACATGAACCAAAATATTAATAGCACATTCAAATTTATTATGGTTTGGGAAATCATTTTAATTCGACAAACTCTTTTTATACTTCAAATATTTTAATTTATATAACATTATTAGTCTACCTTAAAATACTTTATATCAAGTAAGCATTACTTCAATATAATTATATGGACTAATACTTACGGTATGTGGATCAATAAAACAATTACATTAAAAAACTCAACTTAACTTACCTGAAAAAAAGTTATAAATAGCGATGGAACGAGGTTGGAGAATTTGTTTTGAATCAAGCATTTTTGGTGATTTCATTGTTGAACAGTTTCCACTGTTTGGGCGATTTCATTGTTGAACAGTTTAGCTTTTGTCTATTTCACTGCTCAACAGTTTCCACCATTTTAATGGCCAACTTACCTTATGAAGTTGCAGAGTGATAGTTTTCATTATTGGGGTGGCAGTATTGATGATCCTAGGGGCATCTTCAGAGAACAGAATCATGAACCAACAGAATCAACTATTAACCACAATAGCCTCCAAAGTTGATGTGTTCAAGAAATAAAGAGTCATGTCCATGGACCAACTGAAACCCAATCAGCTATTAACCAAGGAGGCTTCAAAATTTGATAAACTGAGGAATTTTAAGAAAGGAGATACACCTATCTACTCAAGGAGTTCAAAAAATTTCTAGCAACATGCGGATATCTCTTTCCTCTTAGCCAACACTGACCCACCACCTTGTTCGGCAATCGCCTAGAGGTAGCCCTCCATATTTACCAGATAAATTTCAATCTTTCTATGACTGGATTTTTAGACATAACTACCTTAGACACTCTACAGATCTCCAGATGCGGGAGGAATAAGAAGACATTCGATCAACAACTTGTCACAAAATTCCATGCACTGAAAACTTTAAGAAGGGTGATGAGCATAGTCATATCAATCATTTGAAGAGATTTCTGACAAAGTTAGGATTTTTTCTGCATCCCAACCAACACCACAGGCCTCCCATAGCTATGTTCAATGACCTCTTAGAGGCATCCCTTTGTACTTACCATCATAAACTCCATGTTTATGTGACAGTATTTTTGTTCAAAAACACAGGTATTCCAACAGAGGAAGAAAACCTTTAGTAACCACTCAAAAAAACAGACCAAATATCAACACACTAATCTTTTGACATGGTAAAACCCCTATGGAGAAACATCCACGACCTCATCCAACGCGGCCACTTGGAGCAGTTTATTAATGCAAAAGAAAAAGATTACAAAGATATTTTACAAGAGAAATTCTCACAATTGATCATCGAAAAATGACCCTGCATGCTCTTTAAATAGAGATCATGGACCAATCAAGTGTTAATCCATGGATCAATGGTCATTAATATCAAGGAGAATATGAACCGTCAGATCACTCTATTTCAAGAACATATTGTGACCGTCAGATTTCCTAACTACAACTGCATACTAATGCATACTAAAGAAACCCACTTTTCCCTAACAACACATTAGACCAAGTAGATCTTAATTAACTCTTAAGTGTCTAAATATCCTAACATCCCCCCTTAATAACAGCTTGGGATAGGATTGAATGATTCATAATATTGACACAGTAGGAGAAGGAAGGAGGCATTAGTTCCTATCCCCCCTTGATGACAACTTCCTGAACTCATAACATAGATCGAAGTTTTGAAAACTTCGCTTGAGTAAGAGAATTTATGAAAATGTCTGCAACTTGATCTTTTGTAGGGAAAAATATTACTTCATTAACTTGATCATGAATGATATTTCTGATGAATTGAATGTGTAGCTCGATGTGTTGATGATGTTGAATTGGGTATTTGGTGAGCTTGATGGAACTCTGATTGTCACACCAAAGGTTGGTCGGATGTTGTTGCTAGAATACAAACTCTGAAATGATCTGTTGAAGCCACAAGGCTTCCTAATTTGCATTTACCGTTAATCGGTACTCTGCTTCTGCTGAATAAAGTGCAATAGATTGTTGTTTCTTATAGGCCCAAGTGACAAGTAACCAAGACTAAAAACATAACCTGCAGTAGACTTTAGATCATCAGGGTCACCGACCCAATCTAAATCAATGAAACCAACCAATAAAGGATTCCCCCCTGAACTGTAATGTATCTCAAACTGAACTGTACCATGGACATAGAGAAGCATCCTTTTATCTACTTTCCAATGGCTTTCATGGGGTGTTTGCATATACCGAGAAACAAGACCAACAACAAAGGAAAGATCAAGACGAGTATGAGTCAAGTATAAGAGGCTACTAACTAACAAACGGTATAGGGTGGCATCAACTTCGGGATAATTACAGGTGGAAGTAAGCTCGACTCCAGACTGAAAGGGAGAAGGGGCTGGTTTACAATCATCCATGTGAAAGCGACGAAGAAGGTCACAAGCATACTTAGACTGGGAAAGAAAAATTCCTTCATTGGTTTGAAAAACTTGGAGACCAAGGAAATAGTGCAAAAATCATAATTCTATCATTTCAAATTTCTTCTTAAGGTTGGTTTTCACATGGTTTAAAAGTTTTTAGTCACTACCAGTAAGGATAAGGCCGTTAACATAAAGGACAAGGATGATAAGATGGCTTCCTACTTTCTTGGTATGGACATTAGGATCAAAATGGCATCTAGTGAATATGGCGTCAATAAGAAAATTGTCCGTTTTGTCATACCAAGCTCGGGGAGCTTTCTTAAGATGATAAAGAGATTTCTTAAGGAAACAAAAAAGGCTAGATTCATTCTGGACATAGGCATAATGTTTTTCCATGTAGATTTATTCTTGCAAATATTTGTGCAAGAAGGAGGATTTAACATACATCTGATGGACCTCCCATTGATGTGAGGTAGCAAGGGAAAGAGTAAGGAAGATGGAATTCATTTTGGATACAGGAGCAAAGGTCTCATTATAGTCAATTCCTTCAACTTGGGAAAATCCTTTGGAAACTAATCGAACCTTGTGTCTTTCAACACTTCCATCTAATGCATACTTATTTTTGTAGACCCATTTACATCTGACAAGTTTTCTTCCTTTTGTAAGAGGTACAAGATCCCAAGTATCGTTTTCCCTTAAATAATGATACTCTTCATTCATTGATGTATCCCAATTTGGATGACCTGAAGCTTCTGCAAATGTCTCTGGATCATGAGTCTCTAAAACTTGAGCCAAAAGAGAACAGGATCCCTGGAACTATGAATGTGTCTGATGTTGATCTAAAGGATCACCGACAAGATAACCAACTGCTTCTCATGTTGAACAGACCCATACAAGAAGTGGAGGATATGGTTTTGGTTCAGGTTCAAAGGAATCATCTAGAGGAAGGTGAGCAGGTGGAGGTGGATTTTCATCCTCATTGTCATCATCTGAAGAAGAAACTAGAATAGGAACAAAAGAAGGCACAATCGTTGAATTAGGCTCACAGGCCAAGATATTTTCATCAAATTTAACATCTCTTCTAAAAATAATTTCATTACAATTTGGTTGAAGAAGTCTATAACCTTTGAAATCTTCAGAATAACCAACAAATATACACTTCTCACTTTTAGGCTGCAATGCTTTTCTTTTCTCATTAGGAATGTGAGCCCATGCTATACTTCCAAATACACAGAAGTGACTTACATATGATTTAATTTTAGTCCAATATCTTTATGGTGTTATACTTTTAAGATCCTTTGTGGGAGTGTGATTTACTATGTAATTTGCACAGTTGATGGCTTCCGCCCAATACTTGGATTTAATCCCTTAGTGTTGATACTGAGAGGGGGGTGAATCGGTATCAAGTACAATTTAAAAACCTTTTTCAACTTATACTTAAAACATTCAATTATATCCAATGAGAAATGAACAGTAGTATAAGAGTTACACCAATACACCACAATACACCATGCACAATATATGAGAAATAATCAATAGTTTTTGTTCAAGGGAAGTA
>JZKD02S2067896.1:541068-581274 GCA_000966675.3 Picea glauca | reverse complement strand
GGGTGTTGTATCTGCATGTGCATTTTCCTTCATGTCCAAATACCTTCATCAATATTGCGGTCCAAAACCCATGACTAGGGTTGACATCAATGACAACAACCAATCTTCCAACACTTAGATTGGATCATAAAATTAGCCATTTATTTTAATGTGTGGTTCTTTCTCTCAGCAAAACCATTTTGTTGTGGTGAATATCGAACAATGTGTTTCAGTTGGATGCCATGTAAGAAGCGTCGAGGTTTGGAAGGTGGACATGGTAGTAATAGATGATAAGTGTGTTTCATTTGGATGGCTTCCTACTTTCTTGGAAAATGACCCTCCATGCTATGTAAATAGAGATGATGGACCAATCGATTGTTAAGCCACTAATCAATGGTCACTAAGATCGAGGAGAATATGAACCGTCCAATCACTCTGTGTCGAGAACATATCACGATTGTCGGATTTCCTAACTACAAATGCATACCAATGCATACTAAAGAAACACACTAGGAAACACACTTTTACCTAAAGACACATTAGACCAAGTAGATCTTAACTAACTCCTAAGTGTCTAAATATCCTAATAAGTTTTAAACACAACCACCTTGGATAGTTTATGGGTTCCTAGGTGTGAAAGGAATGACGTTAAAATTGGCTCGACTCACATGCTCCTACCCAAACAAAAAACATGAATACCTAGTTACGATGGGAGTCCATTTACTCTGTAGTTCCTCCCCAAATAGGAAACAGATGATGGTAGCCTATTTCCTTCATAGCTAGAGCCTATGGAATATAAGTTCATCAATAAAAAATATGGCTCAACATAGTAAATCTAACCTACTCTTTCTCTAGTTTCATCGAGTCGTCCATCCTGTCTAGGAGGGACATTAAGACTATAATGGCTTCCTCCTTCCAAAAGTGGGTCATTGTCATTTAGTTGGATTTTCGGGAGATCTATGACTTTGAAGCCAAAAATATAAATATCAAGTTCGTGGCGGGATAACACTCAAACGGATGGCCCTTCGATGACCTTCTCAGCACAGTGACACGTTCCTTTCCACCGAAGGACGAACAATTTCACTTGGATAACATCAAGGTTTGGAAGGTGGACATGGTAGTAATAGATGATAAGTCCACAATGGATCTTGAGAGTGTAGTGCTTCATGATAAGGTCATTTTATAGGTTTATACCATTACACAGTCCATTGCTCCATCATGTTTAGCCATCTTGATTCCAAAAAAGTAAAGCTTCAGTTGACCTGTGATGATATCCAGGGTGCCATGGCTATCTATGGCCCTCACACTTCTGAACAACATTATGATATTCCACACCTTGGGCCTGATGGAAAATTCGGGTGTCATCCGAGATGCGAGCCAATTTGCAATGAAAACCTTACTACTGAAGATTGTCTGGATCTGGATCCCATTGCTTCTAGGACAATATGCTTTATTATCATGCTTTGGTTAGCCAAATGTTGGAAGGCTTTAACCAATTGTTGGTGGTCTAGAAAAAGTAATTCAGTTATATTTGAGGGAATGTCCGTACATAAATGTTATTTTTCAAAAACTTGGAGGGAATTGTTTGCACCATTGTGCGCACATAAATATTATTTTTAAAAGCTTGGAGGGAATTTTTTGCACCACTATACGTACATAAATTGCCTATAAAACTCCTCCCCAAACAGGAAACATGAAATAAAGAATTCTTATCTACACTATATATATTTGCAAGAGTTTAAAAATGGAAAATAGATGAAGGAAGGAATGGGGCTATGGTTCTCTTCAAATTCATATCTCAAGCTAGCTTTACCCATTCAAAATATGGTGAGTGGAATGTTAGTGAAATGTTTATTTAACATTTAAAATCCAAAAAGATGACATGAGGGTAATTTGAGGTATGCATTTAACGTTTGAAAAACACATGGACCACTTTCATAATTAAAATCACATTTTGGAATTTTGATGGAATATGTAGAATGTGATTTCATCCTTTTCAACTAGATTTATCTACATCCTTTATGCTCTACAATGAATAACTAAATTTAGGTAACCAAAGAAATGGAATTGGATTCCCTTGTCATTATTATGTGGTAGTATGGTATTATTGATCATAGTTAGATAATTTTTATGTTCAAAATGGATCATAATATGCAAAACGAACATAACATTTTAAAACTTTCATAATTGAAAAGAATCGTTACATTTATACTTGAAAAATTCTACAATACTTAATCTAAATGATAAACAAGAGTTGATGATGTTAGTCTACCAAGCATTATTATTTGACCTTAAAATACTTTATATCCGTAGATTTTATATTAATCGAGTAACCATTACTTCAATATAATTATAGTGCCTAATACTTATATCCAGTAACCAATACTTCAATATAATTATACTCAGCCTTAATTTTGTTTTTATATTTCAATCTCATGGTGCATCCAAGAATTTCCTAATTTTTATTCACAGTTATTTGTTTAGATATTTTTAATAGTTTCTATTATTTCATAAATTGATTTTTCATTTTATTTATAATTTTTTTTAACAAATCTGTATTTGATTTTTCAATTTTTGCTTGGGTTCTATATAAATCAATTTCTTAATTTCCTCTTATATTCTGAAGATCATCCCAAGAATAATATATCTTTCTACTTTAATACTATTGTAAGTTGTTTGAACATTAATCTTTGACCTACCAGTGAAGTTATTGAAAGATTTTCAAGCATTGATCATAATCCATATTCGGATGGCTTGGTTGTTTTGAGCGTTGGACATTTAAAGCTCTCCTTTATTGTCTTTTTTCTCAGTACCTTCGATTTGACATACTCAATCATAATCTATTTTCACATGAATCAAAATATTAATTGCACATTCAAATTTATTATGGTTTATGCCATCATTTTAATGACAAAGTATTTTTATATTTAAAATATTTTAATCTATGGAACATTATTGATCTACCTTAAAATATAATTACATTAAAACAATCTATGGAACATTATTGGTTTACCTTAAAATATAAAATATAATTACATTAAAACAATCTAGTATTAAAACAATCTATGGAACATTATTGGTTTACCTTAAAATATAATTACATTAAAACAATCTAGTATTAGGATCAATAAAACTATTACATTAAAAAAATAAACTTAACTTATGTAAAAAAATGTTATAATTAGTTACAGCACGGGGTTGGAGAATTTGTTTTAAAGCAAGTGTTTTAGGGGATTTAATTGCTGAACAGAGAATTTGCTTTGAATCAAGTGTTTCTATGATTTAATTGCTAAACAGTTTCTAGCTTTTCTATGATTTCATTGCTGAACAGTTCAACTTTTGGCTATTTCACTGTTCAACGATTTCCATCATTTTAATGGCCACCTACCTTATCTTTGCAGATTTAATTGCTAAACAGTTTCTAGCTTTTCTATGATTTCATTGCTGAACAGTTCAACTTTTGGCTATTTCACTGTTCAACGATTTCCATCATTTTAATGGCCAACTTACCTTATCTTTGCAGAGTGATAGTTTTCGTTATTTTGGTGGCAGTGATAATGATCCTAGGGGCATCCTCAGATAATATAATCATGAACCAACATAATCAGATATTAACCACGACGGAAGCCTCCAAAGTTGATGGGTTCAATAAAGAAAGAATCATGTCCATGAACCAGTTGAAACCCTATCAACTATTAACCACGTCTGCTTCAAAATTTAATAAGTTGAGGAATATCAAGAAAAGAGGTACACAATCTCAAATCAAGGAGTTGAAAAAATTTCTAGTAACATGCGGATATCTCCAGCATCTCAGCAAACACCGACCCACAACCCTGTTCGATTATCGCCTGGAGGCATCCCTTTGTCCTTACCAAAGAAATTTCAATCTTTCTATGACTGTATTTTTAGACAGAACTACCTTGGACACTCTACAGATCTCCGGATGTGGGAGAACTACCTTGGACACTCTGCAGATCTCCATGTGCAAGAGAAACAAGCAGACATGTCGTCAGCTGTTTGTCACAAAATTCCATGCACTGGAAAACTTCAAGAAGGAGGATGAGCACCATCGTATCAAAGAATTTAAAGATATTTCTGACAAAGTTAGGATATCTTCCGCATCTCGAACAACACCACAGGCCACCCACAGCTCTGTTCGACAACCACCTGGAGGCAACCCTCAGTCTTTAGCAGCGTAAAATCAATGTTTTTGTGACATGATTTTATACACAACCACGTTGGATACTCTGAGGGTTCCCAGGTGCCAAAGGAATGACGTTAAAATTGGCTCCATTCACATTCTCCTCCCCAAACAAGAAATAAGAATACCTAGTTATGATGGTATTCCATTGCCTCCGCAGCTCCTCCCACGCGATGGCAGCCCATTGCCTTCGCAGATGGAGCCTGGGGAATATAATTTCATCAGGAACAAAATTTTGTTGAGCACAATAAATATTCCCCTGGAATATAAGTTCATCAGGAAAAATATGGTTGATCACAGTAAATCTGACCCACTCTTTCTCTATTTTCGTTGAGTCTTCCATCTTGTCCAGGAGAGACATTAAGACCGTAGTGGCTTACGCCTTCCAGAAGTGGGCCATTGTCATTCACTTGGATTTACGAAAGATCGATGACTTTGAAGCGGCAAATATAAATATCAAGTTCATGGTTGGAGACCACTCAGACGGATGGCTCTTCGATGATCTTCTCGGCGCAGTGGAACATGTGTTTCCACCGAAGGATGGACGATTTCACCTGGACAACATTGAGGTTTGGACAGTGGATATGGAAGTGACGGATGATAAGTCCACAGTGGATCTTGAGAGTGTATCGCTTCCAACACTATGATATTCCACACCTTGGACTTGATGGAAAATTCAGGTGGCATCCAGGATGTGAGCATCTTTGCAATGAAAATATTACTCCCGAAGATTATTCAGGTGGCATCGAGGAAGCGAGCATTTTTGCAATTAAAACCTTACATAGATAAATAATAGGGAATAAATGTTAACTAGTGGTAGGGGAATAAAGGAAAAGAACCAGGAGGAAGAAATCAATGTTAAGTAACTACATTTATCCAATTAATTGTTCGTGATTTCTAGCATGTAGAATTGGAAAACCATAAATGGTGTATGATTTTATATGCTTATTTATTCTATGCTAGGGTTGGAGGAAAACAAACTGTAAGTTTTAATTTACTATTATCCTCCCAAATTTTTTCTAGAATCCTTATGATATTGTTGAACACTCTTGTTGAGATCATAAAGACTATGTATTGTAACCATTTAGTTGTTAAATAATACATTAGGTGGACTTTAAAGTGTGAGTTTTTTCTCTCTAAAGAGTTTTCCCCAAGATATCATGTTGTCAATGGTTTGTTCTCTATTTCATATCTTTGAAATTGTTATGTTTTAAGTTTCTTCACATTCTTATCTCATAGATTAATGTAGGAAGTGTATTATACAACTCTACTTCCTTTCAACACTATAAAATGTTCACTACCCATTTATAGATGCACAGATCTTTGGACATATGTTAAATCTCATCCTTCAGCATGACAGTGGCTTCATATAGATATTTGGACACATGTTAAATATCATCCTTCGACATGGAAATAACTTCAACAGTTGTCATTATTACTCGATGACATGACTTTAGTAATTTCTATTGTTACTCTACATTTGTACTTCTACAAAAGATGCAACACATATTTTCAAAAGAAACAAATAATATATCAATTCAAGAGTACAACTCACTTCACCATTTGAAATGTCTTAGTTTTACCGACCATCTCCAATTCATGTGGGTCACTTCCATATATCGATAAATCAATCGAGAAATTCCCCTTCCCATCGATCTAAGACACTAGTTTGAAATTTTTCCAGTGGGATAGAAATGAAGGGTATAGACCATTTTCACAAAAGGAAAGCATAGAAACTAACCGAAATATATTGCACAAATATCTCTTTGCTATGATAATTTAGGGTACTATTGATGTACCATTTTCTAGTTGATAGAGAGGAAAGCATATCAAGAGAATGTTTCACTTCAGTCAACTTCCTTGGCATCATCTTTGAAGGTACAAGTATTTCTTGGAATTTGACAAGTTTAACTATTGTATTCAAGTTTTCTTGTATATGAGGCATTTTCCTTACTGTTGCTAACATTCTGTTTCTTATGTGTAGTTTTACAAGTATATGATTAGATAGAATGTATCATTAGACAAATGTATTTATATTAAATGTCTAGGTCTTCTACCAAATGACTAGCATAAAAATGTTAGTCCATGTTGAAGATGACATCGTTACTCTCTTTAGGAAAATACAATCTAATTCTACTCTTTAATTATATAATCCAGAAAATTATAAGAAAAATAGTAACATTTATTCAAAATCTATGAAATCTATAGTCTGTTTTAAGAGTGTTGCGGAAATACGATGACAAAACTAAGGAGGAAATTAAACAAGAGAATAAGCAAACAATCCCATCAATGGGGGGATATGAGAAAATGGCTACAAAAATAGAATCTTCCAGAAGGAAATTGAAAAGAACCACCAATATGGTTTTTGCAAGAGCTATAATCTCGTCCAGGTGGCAAGATAACACCATATCCTATATGGTGTTGCCCCTATCCATACATTATATATTCAATCCCTCTTCCACAATAGCCCCACCAATGGGACCAACACCATGGGGTCCAAGCAAACCCACATCTACATCAATCCTTGAACCATAAGATACACTTAGTAGATCCCTCATAGGTGTTCCATATTCCTATAAAGGAGGGTTCATTGCAATTACCATTCCAGGGAGATAATATGCAACCCTATAAATATAAAAACAAGAATAGAAATGAGTGTGTTATTTATTATATTGATAAATATTTCAAGAAAAAGAAAAATACTGAAACTTGGAAGGAATTTGTTATACATTAAATTGATAGATGCTTCAAGAAAAAGAATATAAAATGTATGTTTCCTTTTATAAATATGTCGAAATATCTTAAGAAGATTAGATTCTTCAAGTAAAGAGACTACTACCTTAAAAAACTATCAAACACAATGGTAAAGAACAAATATAAGGAGTTAACCGTCCATCTACATCTAGAGTTGTAGTAGTATTTCCCTATCTCAATGCCCCAATAGATTGTATTTGTTGTGCTTGTAGTACTTTAAATATGTACAATGACAATGAGAATTTGAAATAGAAAATACCCGATCTTCTAAATTAGACTACAATAAATCAACCGAGAAGCACAACATATCAAAAACAAAACTTTCAAATTTCAAGAAAGATAACAATGTGCTAGTTATCAAATGGATATTATCAAATGATCTCAAAATATTATTAATGAAAAGAACAAAAGTTGCACCTATCTAGGATGCCTAAACCCCTTATTATAATGATTGTATGCATCACTCTAAACATCTCTACCAAGGTAAGCTTGGTCAAGTGATGGTTCCTTCTATCTCTACCAAGGTAAGCTTGGTCAAGGGATGGTTCCTTATATCTCTACCAAGGTAAGCTTGGTCAAGGGATGCCTCCTTCTATCTCTACCTACTACCCCTCACTCATCCCATTCTATATTTATGTATTTAGTGGTTGAGATAGTGAGATATGGACTAAGTAGAGGGTATACTTTAACCAAACTATGCTTTAATAGAAGAACTTACAATTCAGAGAGGTTATTAGTATCTATTTACCCTACAAACCTAATGGCATGGTCAGGAAAGGTTTTACTCACCCCATATATAGTTCCAGTTGAACCTATCAATCAAAAAATAGTTATGAAACTATCATATTGCTCGGGGCTATGCGATAATTGACTTTATTCATGAATGTAACTCAATACTTCCAATTTTTTCCTAAACCTAGTTTATTTCCCACCTCAGATATTGAGAGCTCTCCTTCCTTTGAACCCCCATAAATCACTTTTAAATCTATGTTTTTACCCACAAACCCAGTTCCCAAAAACAACTTTGTCTCATACTCCCTTCAATAAAATTCATAAATAGGGTTTGAAGATCAGTAAATTATAATAGTCAATCTAACCACCATGGTTGATATGGACGATTCAATTAAGAAAGTCGTATAAGAAGCAAAAATAGGAACAAAAAGAAAGCAATAGACACTTGGAGCAATGACCATTCATAAATATGTGTACAAGGACATGTGTGTTTACTTTATGTTAATATTAAGGGATTATCGCAAGTGGTTGGATACAGGTGCTTCCATCTACTCAAAAACTTAACTAGAGAACATACTTATATGATGCCCTTCCCCACCTAGTTCGACAAGATTATGTGTCAGGGCTAGGAATGAACAATTTCTTATTGGTTTCACCCCATAACTAGCACATTAAAGAGTTTTGGTTTGGTAGAAATGTGAGGCTCACTCTTTTTAATGTAATATGCCCAGTATTTTCCATGTCAATTATCTCCTCTGACCTGTTGAGGAAAATATATGAAATGAACTCACTCAAGCATTTTCAGACTTTACTTGGATAAATAAAAGTAGATTGGAATATCACCCAATGTTTATATCCAACAAAAATAACATCCTAACTCACAAGTATTAATTACGAATGCTTAGGCTAGTCTTTTTTATCAACAAAAAACTTGCTGGAAATTCACTTTTTATGTAATTTTCTGAATATAACATTTGGTGAAACAAATGTAAGAATAGAAGTAAAGACACCAAGATTATAATCAATATAGATGAGACATAAAGAAATCCTTTATTTCATTCCAATTCACCAAAGAGTCATTTTCTTTACAAAATCTCATACAAAAATCTTGGACCAAAGTCAAATTTAGACATTCCAAATGGAACATACAAAAGGACCTCTAACAAAAAACCAAAAATGAACTCTAAAAGTTAGATCAGCTTGCCACATATTGTTTCCCACTTGACTCTGCACAATATCCTTTATCATTCATGAAAACTAATTCACAAACAGACAAGTCTACACAGACTATCAAAGATAGATCAACACCTCTAAAAAAAAGGTGTCTGAATGATTTGATTCAGCCCTGAATATCGTTGTCTACAATAAGACCATGCTATCATAAAATAGAATTAGGCTTATGATGAATATATGAATGAATGAAAAATGAACTATCTCAACATAAAATCAAAGAGCAAACCTTAGCATGCTTCTGCTTCTATTCTTCTCTTGTTCCTCCTTTTCCTTTTGCTTTTAACAAATTAGAATTGGTTGAAGTAGTTGAACCAACTCATTAGTTAAGTTAATTAAAAGACTCAGCTAACTTTAGTTAGGGGGGGAAGTAATAATCATAATAAGGGTCATAAATAAATAATAACTAGTAGGTGGGACCCCTTGTGACTCCCTTTAGTTCATAACAATCATAAAAATCATAACATATCCATTAGTTAAGAAAACCATACCTCATTGTGTCTCCCATCAACATATTTACTTTTGGCAATCTTAGCTCATGAAATTTGAAATTATTTCAAAAATAATACTCATATGTTGGCCCTTAGGTATGGAAGCAAGCGGAAATCAAGGAAGAAAAGGCAAAATGTGAACTGTGTGAAAGACACGGTGACTGTTACTGGGTCAAAGTGAGCAAAAGAGAAAAAAATACAGAGTGAAGTAAGGAAAAAAAAATCGTTGGATGAGGAGATCAAGGATGATAGGTTGGCAACGAAGAAGGATCGTGGATAACTCAGCAAGCGGAAAAATCCACCATTGGATGATTTGGAGCACCGTGTGAGAAGGAAGGAAAGAAAGGTTGGTGAAGCCCTGAAAACGTAGGTCAAGTTGACCTAGGGTTTTAGACACCTAGGGTTTTGATATCTAAGTTTTTGACACTTAGGTCTCGGCCTAAGGCTATCAGTGAACTATTGTAATGTATAAATAAAGGTCAAGAGGACCTAGGTTGGGTTGTTGTTACTATCGTTCTAGTTTTGGTATTTTTATGACTGATTATTGTTGTGTGAGAGAGAAATGTTGACAAAAAGAGATTTCTAGTATTGTAAGATATTCAGTTGGGTGCAGAGATCAGTCCTGTACCTGCGTGCGTAGGAAGGGGAGAGATAGAGAGAAGAAGAAAGAAGATCTGCTAGTTGAGAGCGCAGAAAAGAACTGTATGCTTCATCTTAATATATTATAAAGCATAGTTCTATGGACATAGCCCTGGAGAAAGGGTGAACCACATATATCTTGTGTCGTGTGTGTGATTGATGCTCTATTCTTCCCATTCTATATACTGCTATTGCATTAATGAGTTAGATCTGATTGATAGTTGTGCGAAGTAGATCTAAGATGATAAGTGATATATGAATGTTGTATTGTTCTTATGTTAAGACCCACTTGATATTCCCTTTGGTTGTAGACATTTATGTCTTGCAACCCCCCCATAGCTGCTTCGGGTGAGATGGCATATGCTTCGCAAGTGTTGTCGAAAGGGCCAGTAGTTAGGGCTTGTTGGTGCGCTCTTGGATCTGAACCCTGGGTATGCCCCTGTGTCAACATCATATATCCAAAATAAAACATATTGTCCAAATATCCATAAAGTCAACTGTCATAAAACAATAGATAAAAAAAAACTCAAAAGCCATATTTCTCAGTCTGTGATGAAACACTTCCTTGGTTGTTGTTGTCACCTCTTGATTTTGATCAATTTGCCTTTGGTTGTGTAGATTCTTTAGGCCTAATCTTGTTGATCACGTGTGAACAATCGTCCTCAAATGCATCCGGGAAGACACGGATTTGTCAGAGCCATTGGAGGGTGAGGAAGGGGCAGCAGTGGATTTTCCTTTATCAAGTGCATGGTGGACCTCAATTTTCAATCTCTTTCTAGCATGGGAGGATTTCATCGATGAGTGGTCAGGGGAAGCTTGGACAATGTGGTTCATAAGCGGAGGAGCAGGCAAAGACAATTTGGGCTAGCCACGATGCTGGGAGACTATCGGGTGGACAATCTCCTGTCATCCATAATTTTCAGGAACCTTGGGTTGTAATGATACATGAGGAGGTATAGGGATACCGGAGGCTTGCGGGGCTTGGAAAGGAGGCCTTTCAGGCCTATTTTGGACTATTCCCTACCCAATCCAATTAAATAATCCATAATGAAACAATTGGCCAAGCTCTTCTGAATCAGCGTCAAAATGTATGGAGAACCTGGGCCTTCTTGGCCCTCAGTTCTAGTTACCTCTACCTTTGTTTCCTCTTCCATGGCTACCTTGACTAAATAAAATCATCCTTCATGCATGATCGATTAGGAAGTAGTCTTTTCAATAACCATGCATGACAACTCTTAAAAATATGAAATAGATTTGGCTCAGAAATGTATCAAACTCATGCAATCCAATCCATACAAATTGTCTTACTATTCATCAATGAGAAGGGGGTGAAAAGGGTTCTGGGAGATGCGAGGGGTTTGTATTGAGAGAAACATGATATCATGAGGGGAAAAGAACATGGTTACTTCTCAATGACCATAACAATCAACTATAAAGAAAACCACTAAAACCTCACTGTAATCCACACGAGACACTACCACTTTCAACTATTTTAACACATAAATTCTCTTAACTTTCATCAATCTCATAACAGGGAGTGAAAAAATGAATATGTGAGGTGACAGGGTTTGTAATTAGTGGAAAGTGAAAATAATGGAAGGGAAGAAGAATGATTAATGTTCATGAAATTAATTAAGTGATCCATAAAACACTTTGCGAAAGGAGATGCATCAACCATCAATCATTTGACAGAATAATAATTTATGTGTGTTTAACTAGTTCTTTGTTCATAATCAAATAACCAACACGATGTCACCACAAGACAATAGGCATCCTATACAATCTATAAAAAGGATTTTGTTCCTTTATTTGCATATTATAGCAATTTCCAAACAGTATCCATCCCACTCTGTTAACCATTGAAATCAACCACTGTCCATGCATTTCTTCAATCCACAATAATACTCAAAAGTCATGTTTTCAATTATCAATGAAGTCACTATTACTCCAATCGGGCCCATCATTTAAATGCAATGATATTCGTTAAACATATGTAGGAAGTAACCAAAATAATCAATACCAAATTGCAACATCTGAATTGACAATTAAACATACAACCCACAGTCACCATTTAGACACAAGCTATGCACAGGGTATATTGATTTTTCAAGTGTAACTCCATCACTATGCAAGCCCAATATAATGTGACTATAAAACTAGGCCACCTATCCAACTGAAGAGGTACCAACAACATCCTATCTCAACAAATAATCAGGCTACAACAAATATTCTTAAAACTTTGTGGGTATCCCTGAGTGTGAAAAACCCAAACCATTTATGTTATACATAGTGCGCAACCAACAAACCACCATGATGCAACATTTCCACTTAACACAACAAACCCAAAGTCATGGAAATAACTCAACCATCATGTTGAGCCCTTAATTTAATACAATATTGCTTCGATTTAGACACATTGTAATCGACTATGTTGTGCAAACCCAAGATTATACAATCGAACAAATATAAGGATGCAGTGGATATATTATCTACAGTGATCTGTCCTAATAGTCGTTTGGCCCCAAAGAAAACCATAGTTACCATGCCCATTATTTCATTTTCAAAAACACCATGCACACACAAGATATGTGTGGGCAACATCAATCCTTTGTAACTGATGTCAGCTATCATCCAAAGTGAAAATACCAGTGACTATGTGATCCTAAAAGATTTGTATATTTTTTTTTGGCTGCTATGTTTCCTCATTAAATTCATCCTCTTTCATTCAGCTTCTTAAATGGTTAATGAACACATGTAATTAATAACTCAACAACATTACTAATGATATCATCAAAAAGACAACTGCAAATGAAATTAAAAATTAAGCTCATGTCGTGCAAATATTACAAGTATATCAACTCATTTGCAGTCATCTTTTTGATGCTATCAATAGTAATGTTTTCTACATGGATGATAGTGGCTTCAGTAAGATGTAACAGGGTTCAAATATCTAACAATATGTTGTGAGTTTTCATGATTGTGTTAAAGTTGATCTTGATGAGACAGGTGCACAGGAAAAAGTTCAAAGACAGAGGACAAGTCGGGTGTCCTATCCCGAGCTTATTGAATGGTCAGTAACCTTTTGGGGACCAAAAGGTCCTTTAGTGGGGAGGTGTGATCCAAAATCAGATCTAGGAGCCTGACAGGGCTAAAAAAGACTCAAAAATAAAAGTTCTTAGAATAGAATGAAACCAGTTCCATTGCGTCCATCTCATCACGATGATTCTGATAGTATATTTACTTCCTCAAACGAGCTCCGTATGTGAAAGTTATCTTGTTCTGATCAAAAACCTGAACAAGCAAAAAATTCAAATGTCAACTAGTCAATAGTCAACACTGACGTCAATAGTATGATATGTTGACGTAGCACTAGCAGGTACATCAACGGACATGTGGCAGGCGCTGACTGGGTAGGTTTGTTTATATGGAAGACATGTGGCAGGCAATGGACCAGTCGATGGTTTCCAAGTGGCATTGGTTCGTCGAATGGGGAGGTGCCACATGGCCCAGTCATGGGCTGCCACATGGCACCCTATGGTTGGCTCGATAGCACATGCAAAAGTTGTTATGACTTCCCCGAGTCTTGAACTCGTGACCTATGGAGGAGCAATGACTTGGGAAAGGTCCCTTTACCAATGCACCAATGGGTAGTGTTTGTATTAACAACCCATAATCAATGTATTTAACTTTAAATATAAAATGTATTGGAGCGGAAGAGGGGCTAGGGCATAGCCCCAGCCCACGATTTTGTCAACACATGTGACCACATAACCATGGAGCACGGGAGTTGAGATAGGCATTATCCCTCAGATATCAGACTATTCCCACAGGACCAGTGTCTATCCCTACAAGGGCGCATGAGAATTTCTTCCAAACTATGGTCCCATGGAACTCAGCATAAACTCAGGAGCTAATGCCAGTATGGGTCAGTGCTTAGCCCTTTGGGCTAGCGCTTGGCCATATAACTTTCATATGACCATGTAAAGGGGGCACGTGCATAGTCCAAGGGGGCTAATCTATGTATTTTTATTAAAAATGGGTTTTTAACTATACAGAAGTGATTTTTGCTTTATTTTATGCCCAAAAATTGGATTTTGGGGGGATTTTGGGCCATTTGAAGGGGGCTTTGAGCCCAGATTTTGGGAGGAAGTTGGAGAATGATAACCAACTTCATATCTATAAAAAACAGTCATGTTTGAGGCCATAGGAGGATAGTCAAAGTAGATTTATGTTGAAGCAAAGCCAAGCCAAAGCCATTTTTATGCAGGGAAGCTATTAAGAAGGAGACACTTGCGGACCATTTAAGGGAGCTACACTCAATCTTTTTCAGTGTCGTCAGTTGAGTTGGATTTTCGAGGTCAAGCATAAGACAGTGAGACCAGTATGAGATTAATTTGATGTTCTTTTTCTATACTGTGCAAGCGTTGAAGAATTAATAAAGAAGCCTCCCCCACTGAGACAAATCCCCGGAGACGTAGGCAATTTTGTGCCGAACTCCATTATCACTTCTCTTGTTATGGTTTTTTGTTATTATTACTTCATTTTAGATATGCATTTTGTATTATGGATGTGATATATTCTCTCATATTCATCCTCTTTCTTTAGCTTCTTAAATGGTTAATAATCACATGCAATTAAAAACTCAACCACAGTCATTAAAAGATCTTTTCAGATCATTGTGTATCAACCAAAAAATTTGCCATTGTTGTAGAAAGTAAATCAACCGAACAAGATGTGGTAACTACGCATACCCATGCATCAAATCGAATAGGGGAAGATGCCTTCTCCATTAACAATACTAAGTTATTAACATAAGGAGGGTGACTGTGTACTTTGAAAGTGAAATTGTCAATGTAGGTTTTATCATTATTATCACAGGGGTAGTAAATAAATTCCAAACTAAGATGACTTCCATATGACCAACTAGGTGAATCTGTATTCAAATTAATCGACCATACATTCAATCCATAATATCCTGTAGCAACTTGACAGGCATGACAGTCTCCTCTACAAAACTCCAGATTGGAGGGTTAAGGGTCTACTATGTAGCTAACACTAGGGGAACGGAGCCAACTCCTCATAATGGTGGAACCTTTGAGGCCAAGGGTGTGCACATAGAGAGAGCCATGATCCATTTGTGGACAGGTAACAATCCATGGCAGGGAGCCATAACAAAAGGTGAGGCTTCCATTCGGTCGGGCAATTTTAATTAATGCAACAGAGTATAAACATCATGTTCTTTGTTCAAACTACTACAGTACTAAGGTGAATATAGGGACGAGTTAAGAACAGAACACTCACTTCATGACCCTTAGTGGTGGAAACAACGAATGTCGAAGTGAACACAACATAGTGACACATACAACCTTCGACCATCAAACCCATGAAAGCCAGAGACTAGATTTAGTGACAGTGTGTGAAGATAGCTATCCACCCAAGACCAAAAAAAAAACCTCCACTTAAACCAACAAGAAAAATAGAGAACTACCACCTAGGATGATTAATAACTTTTATGAATTCAATATCATTGTAGGAGGAACCATCCAACAATAACCCAATTTCACACAGTTGCAACACTTAGGAAAACACAAACCAATACACCTGAGCCAGTAATCATTTCATAACTAGAGTAGAGTCACGAATGGGCAAAAAATAGACATACTTGTAATCAAATTTCTTAAAACGAGAGTTGGTCAAGCGATTTCTCCCTACTAAAAATTCGAAGCATAACCATAGCAGCAAGATTGAACAATATCCCGACTAGGGTGGCCTCTAACATGAGGAGTAAATGTGACATGCAGTAAATCCACATCTCCTCCACCCACAATGCATTAATTCAACAGTACATGCCAACATGCCTTCATTAACACCATTAATCAAATCATGTATCGAAACCATCTCCACATTAAAAATGAATAGCACGACCACCATATTTCATGTCACAACCTACTAAATATATTCAATACATAATTTCACCAAGTTCCATAGAACCATTAGCACTATAACCTTGCCAAATGCGCCACCAACACTTCATACCATATTCATATTGACCACATAACTCAATTAAATCTCAAGGCCCTTAAATTTCTAGCTATGATTTACCATAACCATTAAGTCTTTCATGCATATAGTGTAGTATATAGGATAGTTTAAATTCTTCACCTTTACAACTGTTGCATTGTTCCCTATTTCCTTCCAATTGCTTGCATGTGGTATAATAAAATTGCAAAGTCAAATCCCCTTTTACTTTGCATTTGTTATAGTAATTTTGCCTTTCATCAAACTGCCGTTTATGCGTTTTCACTAACATGTTTGTTGTGCAGGAGCGGTAAGAATAGGTAGCAATGACATTAATGGATAGCTTAGGTTGTAGTAACATAAGAAATCAACACTTCATAAGCTAAAATCATAACCAATAACAACAAGATCTCATCAACCATGTAATTTTTGTCGCACATCATCACAACATCAAAAAAAATGAACAAATCTGATCTCCAATAGTTCAAGGGGGTAGTATTATTTAGTTTTTATAATAATAGGCTTTAGCAACACTTTGCGAGAAAAACTTCATTGACAATTTTAATCGTCAACAAATTGGTGACTCCACAGGAATTTTTTTTTCCAACAGATTTAGAACTCAGAACTCATGGTTTCACAAACCAAGAACAATAACTTTAGAATATGTAACCAGAATAATTATGCAACAGGGGGAAGTGAGCGAATTTAATGGAAAGATGACCGGGAATTTGGGAATAATTCATGAAAAGTGTGAAATATGAGGGGTTTTACCACTGTATGCATAATCATTTGACTGGAATATTCCCCCTAACTTTTAAGGATGAAAACATTTAGACTTGCTCTTAAAATCTCAATGGATGAAGAAATGGCAAGAAGAAGCGGGAGACAATTCTTTACAAGATAGCAGTGGAAAAATTTAACAATTTCAAGGGTCCTTCAGAGGAGCATCACAACATATATGTAAGCTTGATTGTTATTAACTAACAATGCTTTGCAGGAGTGTCACTGTGGAAAAATTGATCCAACATCCTATTTGATCAAATTTATTAAAAGATAAGAAGAACCAAACATGATAGAAGTGAAATTGTTGAAACTAAAACAACAGCAATAAAAGACAAAAATGAAGCGAACAGGGAAAAAAAAACTTAACTTATAAAGCAGATATCAAATTACTTTAAAGAAGAGAAAAGAAGCACAAAATTTGAAAGCAGAGCTAGGCTACTAGTATACAAAAATATGATCAGCATTAGAACCTTTCACGCTGGTCCCTCACAATACTTCAAGCGAGGACTGTTAGTGCTATAGGAAAACCATTGTCTTTGTAACTCCTTTAAAATGTCTAAGTTAGTGTCCAAGATAAAAGCGATCTGGAAATGAACCAACACTTGAAATTCTGATGTAATTATCAACCCCTTGACGCACATGATTAAATCATCAATATAAACATGGAGACTGACCAATTCATTGAAAGTGGTGTGTATAGACCTTTTAAAGGAGGTACTTGAATTAAGTAAAACAGAAGGTAGGCATTTGTAAGGCATGGTATCGCGATTAGTAATGAAAGAGGTTTTGTGAACATTTTACCCTTTTACTTTGATTCTCTTGTAACCAAACAGACTGTCAAGTAAGGGCCTTAAATGTGACTCTACAACCTATTGCAAAAAAAATTCCATATTGAGAGGGAGAAAGGGATTTCTCATAATCACTTCCCTGAAAGTTCGAAGACTAATATCAGTTCTGATATTATCAGTGGTCCTCGAGGCTGATTTCCAAAATGAGAACCATTCAGGGTGGGTTGAAAAAAACATTCTAGCCTTTAAGAAATCTCTCAATTTCCTTTGAAAGGGTGCTTCCAGTGCAAAGTTAACAAGTTCTTGTTTTTTCCTAGCTAGATTCATAATATGTTGAAAAAGACCAGGATCAAAACCATGAAGATCCTCATAAAACCAAGCAAAAACCTTTTGAGATTTACCAAGTATCCCAGTGGACCTCATCTCTTTTCTAACGGAACATTGGACATTTGTTTTAACATCTGTTGAAGATTCAGGTTTCCTAATGTTCAAGAGGATGGTTTCAACCACCTTTTTTTGTAATTCCTTTTCTTTATGTTTTTCCTTGTTTCCTACAACAATCAATGAAAACAAACTCTCAAGAGGAGTCAAGCCCTCAGGAATCTCATTATTTTCTGTGGATATAATCTCCTTGAGATTAAGAGGTTCATTTTCAATGATAGCACAAATGCTCTCAACGTGAGGGAGGGCCTCCCAAGCTCTTTCACTGTCAGGAATATATGGATGATGTAGAGATTGAAAAGCACAATCAGGCCTATGAGACAAAAGTTGTTGATTAGGAGAGGCTGTAAAGACAACTAATTGATCAACCATTGAATTCAACTCCTTCTTAACATGAGTGATGTTAAAAGATAGAAGGTTCAAGACAAGTGCCCAAACAGTTTGGGAGTATCATTCCATTAGCTTGTTGCTAGGAGAGCATGTCTTATGTATAAGTTTCACAACAAGCTTGGAATTTCCGAAAACTGAAAGGTGACCACGACCAATATTAAGGGCCTTCTCAATGCCTAATAATAAATATTTGAATTCAGAGGCATTGTTTGTACAATAAAACTCCAACCTGTATGACAGATTATGAATTTTCCCTGCAGGGGAAACCAAGATAATACCAACCTCGTTACCTTTGTTAGAGTGTGAACCATCAAAGTGTATATGTCATAAATCATCATCTAAATAAATTCTTTCCAAAGGAATATTATCCTCTTCAGTAAATATGGAATACACCCCTAGGTCTTCTTCGATATATCTTACACTAAATTGTGGAACACTCTCTATGTAAGGTGAAATTCTTCCCTCTCTAAGGACTATAATATTCTTACCATTCCGGGCAATGGATAAATGTGTCTCGACGAGTGAGAGGTATCCACTTGTTAGGGTTTGCCAATCTCTCCCCAGGATAATTGAGTAATTTCTTATAGGCATATCAGTCACCTAAATGTTGAGGGTTGTCCTTATTTGAGGATGAGCGCATAAAACCAAGGTTACATATTTAATCTCCCCTATGGTTGTTTGTTGTAGACTATTATAGGAGAGCATGCTTCTGGCATATTCATTTGTACAAGACAATCCTATCTATTCCATAATAATCTTCGACATCACACTTGGGCCCGAACTACCATCAATGAGGCAACAATAGGAAATTTTATCCATGATATTTACAGAAATATAAAAAGGGTTTTTTTTTTATAGGGTATCTAAAGTTATGTACACCTACTTTATTTAAAGAAGAATCCCCTTTGTCTACCTCTTCGGAAATATTGGCTACAACGAAATCTTTTCCTTCCATGAATTGTTTCAGATACATCTATTGTTCAGGGATGACAACCATGTCTAGGAGGGTTGCATCTGCTTTGATGTTGGCCAATTGATTTAAGATATTGTATTTGGAAGAGGGAAGAGGGGGAATGATTATTTGACTCTCAAGAGCCTTAGGAACTTGGATCGTGGCAGTGGTTGAGGACGAGCTTGGGCTAGAAGAATTGTGGGGAGGGTCAAATTTTCCTTTGGGAGCATAGGCTTTGTTTCTAGTATTGATAACCATGACATCTTCTGGCTATGGAAAATATAGGAAATCAATAGTATCTTTTGGTATTTTACCAAATATGTTCTCTCTGACACTCTTCTTTACCTCATATGTGGTTTCTTCATGGCGTTCCTCACAAAAGTTACAACAACACCAAGGCAAGATAGCCTTAGGCTGAAAATTGTTTTCAACTGGATTTCTAAAAGGGGGTGCAGAAGAGGATGAAGCTCCAGGGGTGAGAGGGGATATAGTACCCTTCCTCTCAAATGTTATCATATGATTATGTCTATCTAACTAATTCTCCCTGGGGAAGACCAGTTCTTTCAAGTTGTTCTTCATATTCTGAACAAGTATGTAGAGCGAAACCGAGATTATCAATGGATTTTTCCTCAAGCCTATGACGGTAGGGAGAAGGCAATGCATTGTAGTAATGCATGAAAGTGGCTTGGTTCTAAGGGTGGATAATTTTTGGGATTTGATTGTACAACTTGGTGAAACGTAAGTTGAAAGATTTAATGGTCTCACCATCTTTATAAGTGACATTATTGTATTCCCCTAACTTCTCGGCAGGGATTTTAGATTTCCCATAAGTGGATCAGAACTAATAAATGAACTCCTCCCAAGTAGAAAAAATCTTAGGAGGAAGGTCAAAGAAATCGGCTACAACCTTTCCTTCCAAGGAATTGAGGAACAAGCACATGCAGGTGTCATTGTTGTTGGACCCTATGTTATGACAAGCATTAGAAAATGCCACTAGGTGTTCATTGGTACTGACAGTGTTATTCCCTGAAAAATTAGGAAGGTGTTCTTTAAAAATTTGGAAGTGAATGAGTAGAAGGTGATAGGTTAAGAGGAGAGGACACATGCCACAATGTGGTTGTGGTGTCTTCTTCGAAATGAAAAATTCCATACTTTCTTATCACTTTTGTGGGGTTTGTAGTGGATTGGAATGGGATATGGTGGCTATATAAGATACCAATCACTGATGATGATTAAGATTGATAAGATGAATCACTTCGAGTGCCACCAGAGACTCCACTAGATGCCATCTTGTGGGTGATAGGTGAGGGAAAGAAAGATGAGCTGGATGAATCAGATAAAGTCCTCCTTATAGAAATTTGTTGGACAGATAAAACCATGTTTCTTCTTCCTATTTTAGCAATAGGATTGATTTCAGGTGACAAGACTCTTCTTCTTCTAGAAGCACGAGAATCTAAGGACATGAAAGAAAGGCCAAAACTGAAGAAACAAAATGTTACTGTTGATTTCTAGGATGCCTATGTCTAGAGTCCAATTGTTCTTGAACACTAGTATCTTGTTCAATTTTTGTCCAAGAACGGTTAAGCTCGGCACGAGTCCTGGCAGTGTCTAAAATAGTATGGAATAAGTTCAAAGAAATGTTGGTCTAGTCTTGGAGACCGGGCTCAATATTGGGCTTCCCTGCAATAGGAAAAATCATTAATAGTAAAACAGTTAAAGAATCAAATTCAGAAAAGAAAGATGTATCGATGAAAAATCGGATATAAAAATTAACTAGAGAGATATCAAGGATCTCCCTAGTATGGTCGCCAAATAAATGTTGAGGAAAAGATATGAAATGATCTTACTCAATCAATTTCAGACTTTACTTGGCTAAAGAAAAGTAGATGAGAATATCACCCAATGTTTATAGCCAACAAAAATAACATCCTAACTCACAAGTATTAATTACGAGTGCTTAGGCTAGTCTTTTATCAACAAAAATCTTGCTAGAAATTCACCTTTTATGTAATTTTCTGAATATAATAGTTGCTGAAATAAATGTAAGAACACAAGTAAAGACACCAAGATGATAATCAATATAGATGAGACATAAAGCAATCCTTTATTTCATTCCAATTCAAAATCTCATACAAAAATCTTGGACCAAAGTCAAATTTAGACATCCCCAATGGAACATACAAAAGGACCTCTGACAGAAAACCAAAAATGAACTCTAAAAGTTCGATCAACATGCCACAGATTGTTTTCCACTCGACCCTACACAATAGCCTTTATCAGTCATGAAAACTAATTCACAAGCAGACAATTCTACACAGACTATCAAAGATAGATCAACACCTCTCAAAAACCAGTGTATGAATGATTTGACTCAACCCTGAATATTGATGTATACAATAATACCCTTCTATCATAAAAGATAAATAGGCTTGTGATGAATATATGAATGAATGAAAACTGAACTATCTCAACATAAAATCAAAGCAAAAACCTTAGCATGCTTATGCTTCTATCCTTCTCTTGTTCCTCCCTTTCCTTTTTCTTTTAACAAATTAGAATTGGTTGAAGTAGTTGAACCAACTCATTATTAAAGTTAATTAAAAGACTCAACTAACTTTAGTTAGGGGTAAAAGTAATAATCATAATAGGGGTCATAAGTAAATAATAACTAGTAGGTGGGACCCCTTATGACTCCCTTTAGTTCATAACAATCATAAAAATCATATCATAACCATTAGTTAAGAAAACCACACCTCTTTGTGTCTCCCAACAACATATTTACTTTTGGCAATCTTAGCTCATGAAATTTGAAATTATTTCAAAAATAATACTCATATATCCAAAATAAAACATGTTGTCCAAAGATCCATGAAGTCAAATATCATAAAACAACAGATAAAACAAAACTCAAAAGCCATATTTCTTGGTCTGTGATGCAACCCTTCCTTGATTGTTGTCACTTGTTGTTGTCACCTCTTGATTTTCCTGAATTTTCCTTTGGTTGTGCAGATCCTTTAGGCCTAATCTTGCTAATCACCTAGGAAAAATCATCCCTCAAATGCATCCGGGAAGACACGGATTTGTCAAAGCCATTGGAGGGTGAGGAAGGGGAAACAATGGCTTTTCCTTTATCAAGTGCATGGTGGGCCTCAATTTTCAATCTCTTGCTAGCATGGGAGGATTGCAGTGGAGACTGATCAGTGGAAGCTTGGACAATGGGGTTCATAGGTGGAGGAGAAGGAAAAGACAATTTGGGCCAGCCACGATGTTGGGAGACTATTAGGTGGAAAATCTCCCGACATCCATCATTTTTAGGAACCTCGGGTTGTAATGAGACATGAGGAGGTGCAGGGATACTGGGGGCTTGCGGGGCTTGGAAGGGAGGCCTTTTAGGCTTAGGTTGGACTGTTCCCTGCCCAGTCCAATTAAATAATCTGGCATGAAACAATTATCCAAGCTCTTATGAATCAGTGTCAAAATGTATGGAAAACCTAAGCCTTCTTGGGCCTCGGTTCCAGTTACCTCTACCTCTGTTTCCTCGGCCATGGCTACCTCGAATGAAAAAACTAATCCTGCATGCATGATCGATTATCAATTAGTCTTTTAAATAACCATACATGACAACTCTTAAAAATATGAAATAGATTTGACTCATAAATGTATCAGACTCATGCAATGCAATCCATACAAATTGTCTTAATGTTCATTAATGAGTAGGGGGTGAAAAGGGTTATGGGATATGTGAGGGGTTTGTATTGAGGTAAACGTGATATCATGAGGGGAAAAGAACATGGTTACTACTCAATGACAATAACAATCAACTATAAACCAAACTAATAAAACCTCGATGTAATCCACACAAGAGACTACCACTTTCAACTATTTTAACACAGAAATTATATTAACTGTCATCAATCTCAGAACAGGGAGTGAAAAAATGAATATGTGAGGTGATGGGTTTTGTAATTAGTGAAGAGCGAAAATAATGGAAGGGAATAAGAATGATTATTGTTCATGAAATTAATTAAGTGATCCATAAAACACTCTACGAAAGGAGATGCATCAACCATCAATCATTTGACCGAATAATAATTTTTGTACATTTAACTAGTTCACTGTTCATAATCAAATATCCAACACAGTGTCACCACAAGACAGTAGGCATCCTATACAATATGTAAAAAGTATTTTGTTCCTTTATTTGCATCTTATAACAATTTCTAAACAGTAGCCATCCCAATCTGATAACCATCAAAATCAACCACTGCCCATGCATTTCTTCAATCCACAATAATACTCAAAAGTCATGTTTTCAATTATCAATGAATTCATTATTAGTGCAATTGGTCCCATCATTTAAATGCAATGATATTCGTTAAACATATGTAGGAAGTAACCAAAATAATCAAGACCAAATTGCAACACCTGAATTGACAATTAAACATACAACCCACAATCACCATTTAGACACAATCTATGCACGGGATAAATCGGTTTTGCAACTGTAACTCCATCATTGTGCAAGCCAAATATAATGTGACTGTAAAACTGGGCCACCTATCCAACCGACGAGATACCAACAATAGCCTATCTCAACAAATTATTGGGCTGTAACAAATATTCTTAAAACCTTGTGGGTATTTCTGAGTGTGAAAAATAGAAACCATCTATGTTATACATAGTGCACAACCAACAAAACACCACGATACAACATTTCCACTTAACACAACAAACACACAGTCATGGAAATAACTCAACCATCGTGTTGAGCCATTAATTTAATACAATATTGCTTTGATTTAGTCACATTGTAATCGACTATGATGTGCAAACCCAGGCTTATACAATCGAACAAATATAAGGATGCAGTGGATATATTCTCTATAGTGATCTGGCTCAATAGTTGTTCGGCCCCAAAGAAAACCATAGTTACCATGCCCATTATTTCATTTGCAAAAACACCATGCACACATGCAGTATGCGTGGGCAACATCAAGCCTTTGTAACCAATGTCAGCTATCATCCAAAGTGCAAATACCAGTGATTGTGTATCAACCAAACAATTCTCCATTGTTGTAGAAAATCATTCAACCAAACAAGCTTTGGTAACTACGCATACCCACACATCAAATCAAATAGGGGCAGAGTCCTTCTCCATTAACAATAATGAGTTATTAACGTAAGGAGGGTGACTATGTACTTTGAAAGTGAAATTGGGAATGTAGGGTTTATCATTATTATCACAAAGGTAGTAACTAAATGCCAAATGAACACGACTTCCATACGACCAATTGGGTGAATCTGTATTCAAAATAATCGACCATACATTCAATCCACAATAACCCACAGCAACTTGATAGACATGACCGTCTCCTCTACAAAACTCCAAATTGGGGGGTTAAGGGTCTACTATGTATCCAACACCAGGGGAACAGAGCCAACTCCTTGTAATGGTGGAACCTTCGAGGCCAAGGGTGTGCACAAAGAGAGAGCCATTATTCATTTGTGGACAGGTAACAATCCATGGAAGGCAGCCAACAAAATGTGAGGCCCCCATTCGGTTGGGAAATTTTATTTAATGCATGCATGGTATAACCCTCATGTTCTTCATTCAAACTGCTACAGTACTGAGGTGAAGACAGGTTCGAGTTAAGAACAGAAAACTCACTTCGTGACCCTTAGTGGTTGAAACAACCAATGCCGAAGTGAACACAACATAGTGACACAGAAAACCTTCGACCATTAAACCCATGAAAGACAAAGACTGGATTTGGTGACAGTGTGTGAATATAGCTATTCACCCAAGACCAAACAAAAAACCTTCACTTAAACCAACAATAAAAATAGAGAACTACCACCCAGGATGATTAATAACTTTTATGAATTCAATATCATTGCAGGAGGAACCATCCAACATTAACCCAATTTCAGACATTGCAACACTTAGGAAAACACAAACCAATACACCTGAGCCAGTAATCATTTCATAACCAAAGCAGAGTCACAAATGGGCAAAAAAAATACATGCCTGTAATCAAATTCCTTAAAACGAGAGCTGTTCGAGTGGTTCCTCCCTACTAAAAATTTGGAGCATAACCACGTCAACAAGATCAAACAATAGCCCAACTAGGGTGGCAGCTAATAAGAGGAGTAAAGGTGACATGCAGTAAACGCATGTCACCTCCACCCGTAATGCATTAATTCAACAGTACATGCCAACAGGCCTTCATTAACACCATTAATCAAACCATGTATCAAAACCATCACCATATTAAAAATGAATAGCACGACCACCATATTTCATTTCACATCCTACTAAATATATGCCATAACATAACTTCACCAAGTTCCATAGAACCATTAGCACTATAACCTTTCCAAATGTGCCACCAACACTTCATACCATATGCATATCGACCACATAACTCAATTAAATCACAAGGCCCTTAAATTGCTAGCTATGATTTACCATAACCATTAAGTCTTTCATGCATATAGTGTAGTATATAGGATAGTTTAAATTCTTCACCTTTGCAACTGTTGCATTGTTCCCTATTCCCTTCCAATTGTTTGCATGTGGTATAATAAAATTGCAGAGTCATATCCCCTTTTACTTTGCATTTGTTATAGTAATTATGCCTTTCTTCAAATTGTCGTTTATGCATTTTCACTAAAATGTTTGTTGTGCAGGAGTGATAAGAACAGGTAGCAATGACATTAATGGATAGCATAGGTTGTAGTAACATAAGGAATCAACACTTCATAAGCTCAAGTCATAACCATTAACAACAAGATCTCATCAACCATGTAAATTGTGTCGCACATAATCACAACATAAAAAAAAATGAATAGATATGATCTCCAATAGTTCAAGGGGGTCCCACCTGTTAGCACTAAAAGTCACCCTTTGATTGTGGAGAGGGTAAGCCCAGTACCCATTAGAGTTTATATGTCACATGTTGGTTTTATATGAGTTCAATGAACGCAGACTCAAGACAATATCATTTTAACTCAGCAAACAGGGACTCGCACACACAAATAGGTGAGGTCTTGACTCAACTTTAGTCAGTAAGTTGAGATTAAGTATGAGAAGAGGGAAGACTTATCGAGAAGGATGAATGAGACTACTATGGGCATCAGGCCTTCCAGTAGTTTGAAGAGTAACAACTTAATAATCAAGAGAAATCTTGACATCAAGCTTCAGATGCTGAAATATGGTGCAAGAAACAGAATTACAACAACAGGATGATCAAACCTTCATCACCTTGCAATTGCAACAACTCGAATGGATCTTCCATACCCGAGACATCCAATGTAAGAGGGAAAAGACAACACAGGAAACTGATTAAAACTGGCCACGATGCCACTATGATCAAACCTACATCACAACAACATAACTACCCTCAACTGGATCATCCATGCCCAAGTGTTCTAACACATCTATTACAGAGAAATGGAAAGGAAGCTGACTTTCATTAAACAAGAAGTCTCAAATACATATACATAACCAGAAGAACCAGAGCTTCATTAAAACTTTACAATATGGGAGCCTAGCTCAACCATCCCCAACAAAATACTAAAACTGCCTATATATACTCAAAAATGTTGCAACCACCAGGAGTGTGATCAGACCACTGCATTAACGTTTTTAGTCAGTGCATGCTCTATCAGATTGTGTAGGCCTCCTCATGTCAGATGCAAGTCAGGTGCAATTATGTGCTTTACAGGAAAATTTGTCCATAATGAAGCTTCGGATCGACAGTCTGCCTTTACGGTCGCTCTCTGCATGTTCTCCATTTATGGGGTAGATGATGCTTCAACCACCTCCCAGGCTTTCATGACTTCTTCATCAGGATCTGAACAGGCGCAATCCCACTTGGCACCTGGAAGACATGGCGGCCTCTCCTTTGTCACCTAGAGCTTCGTTGGATTCTTGCAGGGGATACATGCAGATCAACCGCTCATATCTGTGCGCCCCATAATACATAGCGCCAAACCATCACATCAACCCTTGCGGACTTAGGATAAAGTCGAAATGTGGGTTTTTAAGCCCCTTTCTTTGCATTTTTTCATCTAGAGGCCAAATCCAAGGAAAACATCCCCCCTACAAGGATATGTACTAACATTAGGCTCCATGGGGTATAGAGTCCTCTGTGCGAGGCTCTAAGATCTCCTTTGCAGTTCCATTCGCCTTCTGCATTGGCTATGGAGTCAAGCTCAAAACACCCTGTTGAGGAATACAGGCCGATAAGTAAAAAAAGAAAACAAACATACATGGGCTCCATAGGAGCTTATTTATATACAGTCCTAGACTAATTGATTTTTACATGGTGCTAGGTGAAAGAAAATTTCCACCATAGACATTCAAGTAACTTCCTGACTGGAAGTTCTTTTACTCTGTCAGCAACTAATAACAGATGATGCAACCGTGACAATAGAATGGTTACATCCTTCAACATTCCTCCGAAGGTTGAAGTTGAGATAAAGCTAGATGGATCCAAGGCATGAAGTAAATGCAACTCCATGTACTCGCTGATAGGCTCATAAAATGAGTGGAAAACTCCAAAAAATTTGTAACAGACAACCTGAAATGCTCCACAGCTACTCACACATGGATGAATATCTTTGGTAAGCACAGGTGGATGAGAAGTTGATGTAGGTTGACTGATCCTAGGTGGTGGTTTCTCGCTGGCATGCTCTAGGAAAGCTATAAAATGCACCTTCAGTTGCTCCTCTTCAGCTTCATGGCTCCCCCAAGGATCAGATTCATAAATATCATACACAGGAACCATGAAAAAAATATTCTCTTCATCACCTTCACTGGGATATTCATCAAAAATGGGTTGCTCTCAGTTAGTATCTGCAACAAATTCTTCCTCACAAGCAGGGTTTCTCAAAACATTTGATCCAGGGACAGAGATATCCTCCACATTTTCCTCATAAGAACAACAAACAACATCTATCTCAGTCCCATATCCAGGAGAAATATCTACTGCAGAAAACATTTTCTCATAGACATCAGAATTTTCAAAAGAGACATGTTGGTCTTCATGAGCATCTAAAATAACAAATACATGTGAAATGATGCCAGATGCTTCTATGCTATAGCCATCATAATGAATATCATCCAACACCTCTAGAACTTCATAGAAAATGATTTCCTCCATAGTAAAAACTTCATCACAAATATGGTTTTCATGGATAGAAGAATCTTCATGAAACAAGGAAAACTCATCACAACAGTTTTCATAAAGACACTCAGCTAGAAAATAATCTTTACAAAACGAATTGAAAGCTACATGAAAACTATACAAAGAATCGATGCTTGAAATGGGAAGAGCTCAACACCAATCAAGAGAAACTCCTTTCAATGAATATCTGAACATCTTCATGCATGATATGAAGCTGATGAATAAAATTGTGAAAAAGGAGCAAGTGTTCAGCTGCTACCTCCCCCTCCTTTCCTTGAAACTTGGGAAGGCTACATTCCCATTCCTCTCTACTAGGTAGCGGGTTAGGGGAACCAACCATCTTTGAAAATCATAGAAAGAAAACCTATGAGCCAAGATTTTGTCCATTTCAAACCAATGGAGTCGCCAATTAATTCTTCAACCATGGATTCGCGAGGTGAATGATGTGTAGAATGAGTGGTCCTAGTCTTTTTTCACCATCAAAGACCATCTCTGATCATTGTGTTCTCCCAGGGGACTGTAGCTATAGCCAGAGGCATCCACACTGAAACAGTGGAGTCGAGACAGTGGATTTGCCACAGTGGAGTCGTCAGGTGCAAGCATAATCTTCAATAGTTCTGATATCATATGCATCTTCAGAATCAGAAGCTCATTGTCGTTCTACCCTGGTAAATTTCTTCAATTCATTCCCTGACAACGGCACCAGAAATATTAGCACTATAAGTCACCCTCTGATTGCGGAGAGGGTAAGACTAATACCCATCAAAGTTTATATGTCATGGGTTGGTTTTATACGAGGTCAATGGGTGCAGACTCAAGACAATATCATTTCAACTCGGAAAACAGGGACTGGAACGCACAAATAGGTGAGGTCTTGATTCAACTTCATTCAGTAAGTTGAGATTAAGTATGAGAAGAGGGAAGACTTAGCGATAAGGATGAACGATACTACTATGGGAATCAGGCCTTCTAGCAGCTCGAAGTGGAAAAACTCAATACTCAAGAGAAATCTTGAGATCAAGCTCCAGACACTAAAATATGGTGCAAGTAACATAGTTACAATAGCAGGATGATCAACCCTTCATCACCTTGCAAATGCAATAGTTCGATTGGATCTTCCATGCCCGATCCATCCAATGTAAGAGGGAAAAGACAACACAGAAAACTGATTAAAAATGGTCGCGATCCCACTCTAATCAAACCTACATCACAACAACATAACTACCCTCGAATGGATCATCCATGCCAGAGTGTTATAACACAGTTGTTATAGAGAAATGGAAAGGAAGATGACTTTCCTTAAACAAGAAGTCTCAAATACAGATACATAACCAGAAGAACCAGAGCTTCATTAAAACTTTACAATACGGGAGCCTAGCGCAACCAGCCCCAACAAAATACTAAAACTGCCTATATATACTCAGAAATGTTGCAACCACTAGGAGTGTGATAGAACCACTACATTAATGTTTTCATTCGGCGTCTGATCTATCAGATTATGCAGGCCTCCTCACGTCAGATGCGAGCCAGACGTAGTTATGTGCTTTACAGGAAAATTTGTCCATAAGGAAGCTTCGGATCGACAATATGCCTTTGTGGTTGCTCTCTGCACGTTTTATATTTATGGGGGAGACGATGCTTCAACCACCTCCTCTAATTTCATAACTACTTCATCAGGATCTGGATAGACGCAAGCCCACTTGGCCCCTAGAAGACATGGAGGCCTCTCCTTTGTCGCCTGGAGCTTCGTTGGATGCTTGTAGGGGAAACAAGTGGATCAACCGCTCACATTTGCACGCCCCATAACACATCGCGCCAAACCATCACATCAACCCTGAAGGACTTAGGATAAAGCTGAAACCTGGGTTTTTAAGCCCCTTTCTTTGCATTTTGTCATCTAGAGACCAAATCCAAGGAAAACATCCCTCGTACAAGGATATGTGCTAACACCACCTACTAGTATTATTTAGTTTTTATAATAATAGGCTTTAGAAACACTTTGCGGGCAAAAATTCATTGACAATTTTAATCATCAACACGAACCTTTTTTACATATCCCATTTTGAACTAGCAATTCTCCTATTTTTTATTTCCAATGTTGGTAATTAAGATGAACCAAGAACCTAAAGAATGGCGCAGTGATCGGTCAGTGTATCCATAGGGTTGTTTGGTTCCTCCAAGGCCGAACATTTCAAAAGGGTTGTTTGGTTCCTCCAAGGTTGAATCAGACAATTTTTGGTTTCAAAAGAATCATCTCAACTTGAACTAACCTCGGTTATACTTTCTACAAAGAGGAAATAAGTATCTAAATAGGAACAAACTAACAAGAAGTTTTCTTATGTTATTCGAATTCCAAAAAAGTTAAATTACGATCAATATGTCCATTGAATGCATCGATTCATGTGATTACCTTATTTAATGTGGGCCCATGTCTCCATCTCACCTTGGTTATGTATGTTATATAAAGGATTTGAACAATGTCATCTAATTTAACCACCTCGATGGTTTTCTCACCTTAGCTGCCTACCACCATACTTTATTACCTTCTTTATAAGCACCGAATCCAATGGTTTTTCATGCAAATTGGAAAAATCAATGAGTCTCATAAGAGTCGATATACGTGAATGCAAATGTATGCAAGATGTAAGCATTCTCAAGTTAGCCAAACCGACACTAACATTGATATTTTTAATGATTGTTTATCTTGGCCGAGAGCATCTGTTTAGATTTTGAATGAAAAATTATACTTAGAAGATAAATGAAGTTGTTTGATTTCTACCATATCTCTTTACATCTAATTAATATGTTGTTAAACATATTGCACGTGCGATATGTAAGTAGATGTAATATTATTGTGTAAGAATATCAGTGGGTTTAATAGTTAAGAAGATGTGTTTCTTCCTTGGAGGTCACAAGTTCAAATCCAAAGGGGGTAGGGTATGTATACCTTCATAGACTTATGTGCAATATGCACGTAGATGTAATACTATTGGTTAATGTATATGGTCATGTACAATCATGTAATGTACTTAATTATTTTTTTTTTACTTTGTTGAAAGTCAATATGATAATAATACTCAACAAAATGAGAATAAAATTAGAACGTTATCATTTTTTAAGGTCAAAATTTAATTGTCAAAGGTCAAAAATCTTATTAATTAAGCAAAATTGTATATTTTTAGAGTGGGTTTACGTAGTGCAATAAGAGTGCAAACTAACTAACCCATCAATTCCAATACCTCACTCAAATCCTTCCCTCGTTAATTATTAACTTTCATGTGCTTCACTAATTCTTCACTTCCATGTGCTTCGTATATAGATTACAAATAAGTCATCAACCAAAACACTATATCCCCAGCTCTCACTTTGAAAAAGTAGTTGTTTTTTGTTTTCTCTATAAGAAACAAATCTTTATGCCATAGTAACTATGTTTTTTCTCAAATTATCTCAACTTAAGATAGGGACTTGTGGCTTTGTACCATCCCTTGTTACATTTAGTAACTATAAAAATTATGTATAAAGATAAGATATTTTTTCTCAAATTATCTTGACTTAAGATAGGGACTTGCGGCTTTGTAGCATCCCTTGTTACATTAGTAATTGTAAAAATTGTGTATAAAGTTAATATAGTATATCCAGTCTTTTAGGCAAAGTTGTGTAACAACAAGAAAACAAAAAAAGGAAAGAAAATGATATTTTAGATATGATGTTATATATGTTGGTAAAGAAGATGAATATTATTTTCACAATGGTAATATTGATTATGATGTTTGGAATATGACATTTTCCCTTAAGTTTTTCATCTTAAAGGGACGAGCCAAACAATTTACTAAGATATGGAAGTCAAACCATATGGTTCACTAATAATGGATGAGAAAGGGTGTTAACATCATGTATGTCTCAAATGTCACTTTGGAATTGTCTTTACCTCACCATGTTTCCACTACTTATGTTGCTCAACACCCAATACACCACAACCAACACCAACGTCATTGCTGCCACTAACACCACCACCAACATTGTGGTTTCCATTTCCACCACCACCATACTTGAGCATATTGATATTATTGTCTTTGTCCGTAAAGTACTTATTTTGAAGTTGAATCTAGATTATTTGTCCTATGTAAAATTGATGGTCTGTGGCATGTTGATCATATCTAGCCCCTTGCCTCCCTTGAATTTTTTGTAAATTTTCTCAAACTTCATCATCAATTTTATGGATGTGGTCAATAAACCTTATTACTTTCCTATGTGCAAGGAGTTCCTTCCCTATCATTTCTCTGGGAATAAGACCTAATATAGATAATGAAACCTTCAATAGAAATCCAAGTCACACTTCAAAATGTGAAGTGCAACTTGTTGCATTAATAGATGCATGATGATAGATGCTTTGCAAACACAAAATGTTGATATTCCATATTTTTGGATACTTATGGTTGAAAATACACAATTTAACTATGAACTATGGTATGATGTATTAGCTCTCTTTGAATATTGAAAATAATACTTTTCTTATCTTAGTGTTTATTAATTTTTTTAATATTTTTATAAAGTAATTTATTGTCATAATAATTGAAAATGATTGATGATGGTAAACTAAAATCCATGTATATCTTAACATAATATGAATTTCTTTGGATGATGGAGTTCGGTGAATATATGGGAGAGTTTTCGCAAGATGAATCGGGTTAGGGTTTCTGTAGTTATTCTTAGTTTGGGTAGATTTTTCTGTAGTCTACGTGGAATGCAGTGATGGCCCTGGCTTGTAAACTAGACCTAGATAGATGCAACTAAGTGTTTTTGTGGCTAAATGTCAGATCGAGTGGATCTCGCATGGGATGACGAAGATGGACTGTGGGCCAATGAAGGCCTTTTCCTAGAAGATGACACCTACAAACTTATGTACGATTTCTTGTGTCAGTCTTCAGAAGGGAAAACTATAAGTGCTAAGAATATGTCACTCCCTTCGGCATGTTCTCAACAGCTGGCCTTCAATCCATAATGTGGAAAGGCACCTGACCCAGATAACCTAACTTTCACAATCCTTGGGGAGGGTTGGCACATGGGGAACCTCCCTCAAGAAGAAAACCATTGTGTACTTTCTAAAACCATTGAAAAATCTTACCCAAGCTCTATTGCAAAGACCCTTCCTGTGAAAAATCATTCACAAATAATAGGAGGTGTCGGACACAACAAAGTTACTGGTAGTCTTGTGCGATCTCATTGTAAGCTAAAGAGCTAGAAAGTTAGGGAGCCCAAATCAAGTTGCGTCCTCGGTAAGGCTATCGTTATGGATAGAGATACCAGCTTATCGAAAAAAACACTTGTAGGTAAATTTTACTACACTAGAATGACTAAAGTCCAACTGTTGGATTGAATGTTAGTTTTTTGGAAGCCTTTGTTAGGATACAGTCCTAGATTTAGTCTCCTCTCCAATCACTAGATGGTTTTTCATTTTCTTTCTAAAGGAGATTTATTGAGAATTATGAACTCTCCTAGGATAGTTGGTAGAGGTATCTTAATGCTAAAAAGATGGTACCCTAGTTTCAACCCCCTCTCTGAGAGTTTCAAAAAAATATTTTTATGGATGTTGTTGCCAGATTTCCCAATCGAGTTTTGGTCTGTAAAAAATTTTGAAGTTGTTTCCAACACAGTCGAGAAGTTTATATATTTCAATGAGCACTCGCTCCACTAGAATAATAAGAAACTCGCTTGGGTTCTGGTGGAAATGGATCTTGACAGTGGGTTACTAGAAGTTATTGATATTACTATTGGAGACACACTTCTCTGTCAACCGGTTGACTACTAGCAGGAGCCCTTTCGATGTCACTCCTGTTGGAAACCAGGACATCTGAAGGATTTTTTTCTGGACTCCCTAGAGCGTAAAGACAACACAGAGAAACCAAAGATACCTACTGTCCTAGATGGAATCTTCAGAAAAAATAATTTCGACCATGACTCCTTCATTGGTAAGATGCAGTTTTTTCCCCCTCTCTTTTTGATAAACTCTCCTCGATGAGTTTAATTATTTAAAGGACAATGAAATATGGGTTCATGAGATTTTTGGGATCTCCTTTTGAAAAAGGTGGATGATTCAGGTTTTCTCCCTGGATTAGTTACTGAAGGGTTGGGTATTGGTTGTTTTCCTCGGTGCTCCCCCAGTGACACACAACCTCTTCCTCCCCTTGACTGTGTTTTGTCTATTGATGACCCTTCCGGTCTTGTTGGTTCTAAAATTCTATCCTATGTTGGGAAAGGACCACCTACCTATACTTCAGTGTTTTTGGATTCTCCTTCTTCCCCATTAGCCGAAGAAAGTACTAATCCTTTTTTTTCCGGATGGCCCTACGAAAGGAGATAATTTCCTTTGTGACTCACATTTCCGTAAGACCAAGTCGATTGTGGCCTTATCACCCACACTACTCCATATTTTCAATTTTTATGTTCCCTCTCTTGTAGATCGCTCAAATGTGACTTTACGCAAAAATCCTAGAGCACGCCTCCCTAAGAAACCTCCCAGGGCAATTGATGGTGGTCTGACAAGATTTGAGGCCTTAACCACTGTTATTATTGATTCCGACCCTTCACCGGATCCCTCTCTTACTGTTTCCTTGATTCATAACTCTGATAGGATTTCGTCCTCACCCCTTAGAGCATGCTAACTGACCCCATTTGTTCCTTTATGATTATTTTCTCCTTCAACCTTCTTGGTTTTGGGGGACCCACTAAATCAGATTCCCTCAAATTACTTTTGAAACAGGTAAAGCCCGTCATTGTTTTTTTGCAAGAGACCTTGGTGGATGGTGAAAACGAGAAACATTGCATTATACAATGTTTTATGACTTGGAATGTTATTTCACTGGACCCAAATGGGTGTTCAGGTCATTTATTTCACTGAGTTATTTTATTTTGGCACTACTACAAGTATTTTTCTAGAAGGAAGATTAAAACACTCAGTAGATTAGGTGAAACTCAATTGTTATGATCCTTATAAAGAAAGGGAATTTTTCTGGAAACACATTTTAGATTCTGTGTTACTAAATGAACATGGAATTATAGTAGGTGGATATCTTAATTTCACTCTCTCTGCCAAGGAGGTGTGGGGGAATTTGGCTAGGAGTGATCCTCTTGCAGATTACTTTTCAAATCTACTCACTACTACATGATTAGTGGATGTCCAACTAGCCCAACTAGCACCAACATGGAGGAATGGTAGAGTTGGGTTAGTTGGAATCTCGAAAAGGTTAGACTGGTATCTTATCAATGAAAATATTCTTGGCAATCATAAAAAAATTCGGTCCTGGATCATTAATTCCTCCATTTGTGATCATAATCTGGTTTGCTTACAATTTGAGAAGACATCTCATAAATTTGCCCCTCCTTTTAAATTCAACAACTCCTAGATATCAGATATGGGTTTCACTTCTATTGTTAGAGACACTTGGCAAGATATGAGAAGTTGGTCGGATATTTCTTCAATCCACCTGATGTGTTTAATGTTGAAGCATCTAAAGAAAGTTATAATTCACTGGTAGACAATCAAAAAGTTTCAAATACACACAGATCTATATAACATCGAACAAAAAATGTCAAAAATCTTTGAGAATTGTCCCTCACAGGTCTTCGTGCATGAAGATTTGGATCTATTGAGATCTCTTAAACAAAGGAAAGATTTAATTCTTTCAACAAAAGAATCCACTTGGAGGCTTAGGAGTCGAGCAATTTGGATTGCGAAGGGGGACAAAAACACTAAAATGTTTCATAAATATGCCTCTCAAAGAAGATGTCAAAATACTATATGAGATATAGTTGATGATGAAGGGAATCTCAAATCCTCATAAAATGAGATTAAGGAGACTACTTATAATCATTTTAAAGCTCAGTATAGCACGATTGATTCAGAAGACACTTGTAACCAAATCAATGTTCTCAAGGAAGTGCCCATATTCTTTAATGATGTTGAGAATGAAGAGATTGGTAAATATGTCACTATCGAGGAAGTAAAAGAAATAGTCTGTAAAATGCTGAAAGAAAAAATCCACGGACCTGATGGTTGGACGCATGAACCTTTTCAGGATTTTTTCGACATTATGGGAGAGGATTTTCATAAAGTTGTTGAGGAATCTAGATGCACACGACATATTTCGGGAGCATTTAATGCTACCTTTTTCTCTCTTATTCCCAAAGTGAGCAAGCTAGAAACTTTTAATGATTTTCGGCCTATTGCCCTTTGTAACTTTGTTTATAAAGTGATTTCTAAAATCATTGATTCCCGGATAAAAGACAAATTGGCTTCAAGTATTTCCTTCGAACAATATGGATTTCTTAAGGATAGATTGATATTTGATGCTATGGGAATTACTCAGGAATTCTTACACACTGCCAAGACTAAAAAACTAAGCATAGTTATTTTGAAGTTGGACTTAAAGAAGGCATATGATAAAATGAGTTGGAAATTTCTTCGGTTACTGCTTTTTCAGATTGGTCTAAATTAGGAGGTTACACATTGGATCATGGCCTATGTTACATCTATTAATATGGAAGTTCTCGTAAATGGAGCTCCAATTGATTTATTCAAGATACATCGGGGTTTACAACAATTTTGTCCTCTTTCCCCTTTATTGTTCCTTTTGGTTGTCGAGTGTTTAAGAATATTATTGAAGCAAGCTATGGAAATAGGGTCATTTCAGGGACTTAAAGTTGTTGTTGGGAATTTAATCTCACATCTTTTATTTGTCGATGATGTACTCATTCTAGGCACTGGAAAATATGAGGACTAGATGGTTTTTAAAACTCTATTATCTAATTTTTTTCAAGCGTCTGGGATGGATGTAAATTGTCAGAAGTCGTGCTTCCTTGCAAAAAATATTGATCATAGTCTAGAGCAAATATTGAAGGAAACCTTCAATACATAGTTTGTTTGCATTGATCAAGGTATAAAATACTTAGGTTTTACTTAAAACCAAACAACTACAAGGTGGCCGATTGGAACTGGATGATACAAAAGGTTGAAAAGAGGATTGGAAATTGGACTTTCCGCTGGCTCTCCTTGGGAGGCAGGCTTATTCTAGCTAAATATGTTCTACAAAGTCTTCATGTTTATTGGCTTAGTCTTGTTAAGATTCCTTCATCCATTCTACATAGAATAAAACTCCTTATTTCTAATTTCATTTGGAAATGAGAAAACAAAAAGTGCAGGGTTCCACTTAACAAAATGGAAAAATATTGCTAGACCAAAAGAAATGGGTGGATGGGGCATTAAAAATATTTATTGGTTTGCCTAGTCCTTGGTTGCTAAGTCTTGTTGGAGAGGATTATTTGGAAAAGGACTATGGAATTTGATTCTAAATAAGAAATATTTAAAATTTTTAGATTTAATTTCTTGGTTGCGTAGAGAGGAGCGCAAGTTCCCGGTAGCATCTATCATCTGGAATAATTTCATGTTTTCCTTCCCCATCTTTAAAATATGGTTGGCCTGGTCGATTAGTTGTGGTAATCGGGTTATACTTGGGTGTGATCCCTTTATCGGATGTAATTATTCTTATAAACTCTTAGGTCTTTTAATCCAACATTTAAACAAATTAAATGTTTTCTCCTTAGTGTAGGTGGCCTTCCCAAATGATTCTAGAACAAATGATAGTTTGTACGAGGCCAATCAGCTTGGACTAACATGAGAGATGTTGATAGAGTGGAATGACTATCTTACAATTTTAAGTAGCAGTGGTATCTCACTAAATAACACAAGGGATGGGATTGTATGGTCTTGGAACAGAGAAACGAGTGAAGTAACTACAAATTAATCCTATCAATCCATTACTTTCTTAAATATATTGGATGAAAATAGATGGTGGTATAAAGTTATCTGGAAAGTAAATATCCCAGATAAAATTGTATGTTTTATGTGGTTGTGGTTGAAGGATTGTATACTTACTAGTGTGAATTTTAGAAAGAGAGGAGGTATTGGACCATCGGTTTGCAATCTTTGTCTCATAGATGAAGAGATGACCACTCATCTCTTTGTGGATTGTAATACAACTCAAAATATTTGGAAACATGTTCTGAATTGTCTAAATATGTCAAAAGCTTGGAGTTGTTCCTCTATAGATGAAAATGTGAAGCTCTGGTTTATTCAATACCCAAAAATGAGGCATATTCCATTTTTGGTGATTTGGGGCATTTGGAAATACAGAAATAAAATCTTATTTGAGAATATGAACAGACGGGAGTCCAAGAAAGTAACTAAAATCCTTCCATCAATCAAAGAACACACTGGTATTTCTGAAGATGACAATTTTGAATATATTCTCAGTCCAGTTTTCTTTGATGATACTCCAATGGGTTTCTTTGATGGCACAGCTATTGACGATTTATGTGGCATTGGAATTTTCCTGAAAATAACTACAGACCACTATTTCATAGCACACTTTGTTGGAGGCAATGGAAACAATATGAAAGCAAAATTATTGGGTTTATGGGGTGTTTTACTTTTTACTTCTAGATTATCCATTAAAAATTTGATGGTAGTTGGAGACTCAAAAGTGACTATCGACTGGATTAATGCAAAATCCAATTTGAACCTGCTATATCTAAATTCCTGGAAGGACAAGATCAGGAGATTAAAAGACAATTTTGATTCAATCAAATTTATGCATGTTCACAAGAAATTCAATTCAAAAGCAAACAATTTATCAAAGAAGTCTTTGAAGCAACCTATTGGATGGCTCTTTTATGAAGAAACTGTAGAAAGAGATGTAGTCACAGCAGATAAATACTACATATTTTAAAGACATAGCTCTATAGCTGGAAATTTTTTTGTTATGATTTTGTAATTATCATAATATGTATTATGTAGTCATTTCACAGTATGAAGAAATCAGGGATAGAAACAGAACTGATTACAGTTTTTTTTTGTATTATGATGAGATCATTAAACTTGTGATCCATATGTATTTGAAAGTTTCACTTGATTCATAATAGAATAACAATGAAACGCATGAAAAGAAAATCCACATATATCTTCTCAATTAAAAAATTATACAACATATTATATAAAAATGATTTTCTTACCTAATATTATCACAACATTTATGATTAAAACAAACTTTGTACAAAGTAAAATTTATAAAAAAAATTATTGATAAAGTGTATGCTTTCCATTTTGAAACTCTATCACAATTTTAATTCTTTTCGAAGAAAAAGAATTTTTACAACTGCTTAATTCATATGGAAAATGTTTTGGACAATGTTGGAAAGAAAAAACATTTATATTTAGATTCTAGAAGCTAGTTTGAATGAAAGCGTAAAACCGAAGAAAATCGAAAATCACCATAAAAAGAAAGTGTAAACCTGAAGAAAATCGCCATCAAAAAATGATTTTTATTATGTGACATATAAAAAATGGTTTGATTTGTAGTAATGAAGGTATAGATAAGGACTTAGCCTAATTTTATTGACGATTTCCATGATAAAATTGTCGTTATTTTAATTTTTTTAAGATAAGTTTAAATAGTATTGCATCATATGAAAATAAATGCATTTTATAAGTAAAGTCTAAATGAATATTATTACATTATAAGAAAATAAATGTAAATAAATATTATTACATTATTATAAAAAA
>JZKD02S2067896.1:523170-535089 GCA_000966675.3 Picea glauca | reverse complement strand
AGGAGGAAAACAAAGTGTAAGTTTTAACTTACTATTATTCTGCAAAAATTTCTCTAGAATCCTTATGATATTGTTGAACACTCTTGTTGAGATCACAAAGACTATGTATTGTAACCATTTAGTTGCTAAATAATACATTGGGTGGGACTTAAAGTGTGGGTTTTTTCTCTCGAAAGGGATTTCCCCACGAGATCATGTTGTTAATGTTTTTTTCTCTATTTCATATCTTTGAAACTATTACATTTTAAGTTTCTTCACATTCTTATCTCATGGATTAATGTAGGAAGTGTATTCTACACCTCTACTTCCTTTCAACACTCTAAAATGTTCACTACCCATATCTAGATGCATAGATCTTTGGACATATGTTAAATCTCATCATTATGCATGACAATGGCTTCATATAGACATTTAGACAAATGCTAAATATCATCCTTCGACATGGAAATGGCTTCAAAATTTTTATTATTACTCTATGACATGACTTTAGTAGTTGCTATTGTTACTCTACATTTGTACTTCTACAAAAAATGCAACACATATTTGCAAAACAAACAAAGAATATATCAAGTCAAGAGTACAACTCGCTTCACCATTTGAAATGCCTTAGTTTTACCGACCTTCTCCAATTCATGTGGGTGACTTCCCTATGCCTAGAAATCAATGGAGAAATTCCCCTCCCCATTGATATAAGACACTAGTTTGAAATTTGTCCAGTGGGATGGAAATGAAGGATATAGACCTTTTTCACAAAAGGAAAGCATAGAAACTGACCGAAATATATTGCACAAATATCTCTTTGCTATGAGAATTTAGGGTACTATTGATGTAGCATTTTCTAGTTGATATAGAGGAATGCATATCAAGAGAATGCCTCATTTGATGCAACTTCCTTGGCACCATCTCTGAAGGTACAACTCTTTCTTGGAATTTGACAAGCTTAACTATTGTATTCAAGTTTTCTTGTATATGACGCATTTTCCTCAATGTTGCTAACATTCCATTTGTTATGTGTAGTTTTACAAGTATACGATTAGATAGAATGTATCATTAGACAAATTTATTCAAATGAAATGTCTAGGTATTCTACCAAATTACTAGAAAAAAAGTGTTATTCCATGTTGAAGATGACATCATTGCACTCTTTAGGCAAATACAATCTAAGTCTACTCTTTAATTATATAATCCAGGAAAGTATAAGAAAAATAGCAACATTTATTCAAAATCTATGAAATCTATAGTCTGTTTTAAGAGTCTTGTGTCAAAACCATGACAAAACTAAGGATGAAATTAAAGAAGAGACTAAGAAAACAATCCCATCAATGGGAGGATATGAGAAAATGTCTACAAAAATAGAGTCTTCCAGAAGGAAATTGAAAAGAACCACCAATATGTCTTTTGCTAGAGCTATAATATCGTCTAAGTAGCAAGCTAACACCATAGCCCGAATGATGTTCCCCCTATCCATACATTATATCCTCAATCCCTCTTCCCCCAGTAGCCCCACCAATCGAACCAACACCATGGGGTCCAAACAAGCCAACATCTACATCAATCCTTGAACCATAAGATACGCCTAGTAGATCCCTCATAGGTGTTCCATATTCCTATGAAGGAGGGTTCATTGCACTTACCCTTCCAGGGAGATAATATGAAACCCTATAAATAGAACAACAAGAATAGAAATAAGGAGTATGTTATTTATTATATTGCTAAATATTTCAAGAAAAAGAAGAATATTGAAACTTGGAAGGAGTGTGCTATCTATTAAATTGATAGATGTTTCAAGAAAAAGAATATCAAATGTATGTTTCCTTTTATAAAGATGTCACAAATAGCTTGATAAGAAGATTAGATTATTCAAGTGAAAAGTCTAATACCTTAAAACACTATCAAACACAATGGTAAAGAACAAAGGTAAGGATTTTCCTTCCACCTACATCTAGAGTTGTAGTAGTAGCATTGCCCTATCTCATTCCCTCAATAGATTGTATTTGTTGTGCTTGCAGTACTTTAAATATGTACAATGACAATGAGAAGTTGAAATAGAAAATACATGATCTTGTGAATTAGACTACAATAAATCAACCAAGCAACACAACAAATCAAAAACAAATCTTTCAAATTTCAAGAAAGCTAACAATGTGCTAGATATCAAATGGATGCAACCAAATAATCTAAAAATATTATTAATGAAAAGAACCAAAGGTGCACCTATCTAGGATGCCCAAAACCATTAATATAACATTTGGATGCATCACTCTAAATATCTCTACCAAGGTAAGCTTGCTCAAGGGATGGTTCCTTATATCTCTACCAAGGTAAGCTTGGTCAAGGGATTCATCCTTCTATCTCTACCTACTACATGTCACTCATCCCATTCTATATTTATGTATTTAGTGGTTGAGATAATCAACTATGGAGTAAGTAGAGGGTATGCTTTAACCAAATTATCATGTCACTTAGGGCTTCTTTTAATAGAAGAACTTACAATTTAGAGAGGATGATAGCTATGTAGTTACCCTACAACCCCAATGACATGGTCAGGAAAGGTTTTACTCACCCCATATCCAATTCCAGCTGAACCTGCCAGTCGAAAAATAGTTATGAAACTATCATATTGCTTGGGGCTATGCGGTAATTGAGTTTATTCATGAATGTAACTCAGTACTTTCAATTTTTTCCTAAACCTAGTTTATTTCCCACCTCATATATTGAGAGCTCCCTTACCTTTGAACCCCCATAAATCACTTCTAAATCTAGGTTTTTACCCACAAACCCAATTCCCTAAAACAAATTTGTCTCATCCTCCCTTCAATAAAACTCATAAATGGGGTCTGAAGATCAGTAAACTATAATAGTCAATCTAACCACCACTGTTGATATGGATGATTCAATCGAGAAAGTCGTATAAGAAGCAAAAATAGGAACAAAAAGAGAGCAATACACACTTGGAGCAATGACCATTCATAAAGATGTGTACAAGCACACATGCGTTTACTTTATGTTAATATCAAGGGCTTATCAGAAGTGATTAGATATAGGTGCTTACATCTTCTCAAAAATTTAACTAAAGAACATACTTATATGATGCCCTTCCCCACCTAGCTCGACAAACTTATGTGTCAGGGATAGGCATGAACAATTTCTTAATGGTTTCAACCATAACTAGCACATTAAAGAGTTTTGGTTTGGTGGAAATGTGAGGCTCACTCTTTTTAATGTAATATGCACAGTATTTTCCCATGTCAATTAGCTCCTCCAACCCTTTTTTACATATCCCATTTTGAACTAGCAATGTTCCTATTTTTTTATCTCCAATGTTGGTAATTAAGATGAACCAAGAACCTAAAAAATGGCACAATAATTGGTCATTCTATCCATAGGGTTGTTTGGTTCCTCCAAGGCCTAACCACTCAATAGGGTTATTTGGTTCCTCCAAGGCTGAACGAGTCAATTTTTGGTTTAAGAAGCATCATCTCAACTTGAACTAACCTCGGTTATACTTTCTACAAAGAAGAAATAAGTATATAAATAGGAACGAACTAACAAGAAGTTTTCTTATGCTATTCGAATTCCAAAAAATTTAAAATACCATCAATATGTCCATTGAATGCATTACAAAAAAGTTAAAATACCATCAATATGTCCATTGAATGCATCGATTCATGTGATTACCTTATTTAATGTGGGTCCATGTCTCCATCTCACTTCGGTTATCTACATTATATAAAGGATTCGAACAGTGTCATCTAAGCTAACCATTTGGATAGTTTTCTCACCTTATCTGCCTACCGCCCTACTTTATCCCCCTCGTTATAAGCACCGAATCCAATGGTTTGTCGTGCAAATTGGAAAAACCAATGAGTCTCATAAGAGCCGATATACGTGAATGCAGATGTCTGCAAGATGTAAGCATTCTCAAGTTAGCCAAACCGACATTAACATTGATGTTTTTAATGACTGTTTATCTTGGCGGAGAGCATCGCTTTAGATTTTGAATGAAAAAGTATACTTAGAAGATAAATGAAGTTGTTTGATTTCTATCATAGCGAATTAATATGTTATTAAACATATTTCACATGCGATATGCGATATGCGATATGTAAGTAGATGTAATATTATTGTGTAAGAATATGAGTGGGTTTAATGGTTAAGAATGTGTTTCTTCCTTGTAGGTCACAGGTTTAAATCTAAAGGGATAGCGTATATATATCTTCATAGATTTTAATAGTGAAATTGTTATGCGAAGGGGGTCCCTTCTCCCACAAACAAAGGGGAAATTCAACATGCTAACTATGCTCAACTATATGAGAATAACACTATAAAATTATCACTTTTTTATCTTCATACATTCAATCAGTGTGTTATTAAACATATTGCATGTGCAATATGCATGTAGATATAATACTATTGGTTAATGTATATGGTCATGTACAATCATGTAATGTACTTAATTGTTTGTTTTTTTAATAATAGTACTCAACAAAATGAGAATAACATTAAAACATTATCATTTTTTAAGGTCAAAATTTAATTGTTAAAGGTTAAAATCCTTATTAATTAAGCAAAATTTTATATCTTTAGAGTGGGTTTACGTAGTGCAATAAGAGTGCAGACTAACTAACTCATCAATTCCAATACCTCACTCAAATCCTTTCTTAGTTAATTCTTAACTTTCATGTGCTTCACTATTTCTTAGATTCCGTGTGCTTTATATATAAAATACAAATAAGTTGTCAACCAAAACACTATATCCCCTCTCTCACATTGAAAAAGTAGTTGTTTTTTGTTTCCTCTATAAACAACGCATCTTTATGCCATAGTAACTATGTTTTTTCTCAAATTATCTCGATTTAAGACAAGGACTTGTGACTTTGTAGCATCCCTTGTTATATTTAGTAACTATAAAAATTATGTATAAAGATAAGATATTTTTTCTCAAATTATTTCGATTTAAAATAGCGACTTGCGGCTTTGTAGCATGCCTTGTTACATTTAGTAACTATAAAAAAATATGTATAACTATAAAAAAAATATGTATAAAGTTAAGATAGTATATCCAATCTTTTTAGGCAAAGTTGTGTAACAACAAGAAAACAAAAAAAAATTAAAAATGATATTTTAGATATGTTGTTATATATGATTTTTATTGTGTGACGTATAAAAAACGGTTTGGTTTGATTTGTAGTAATGAAGGTATAGATAAAGACTTCACCTAATGTTATTGATGATTTCCATGATAAAATTGTTGTTATTTTAATTTTTTTTTAAAGCTAAGTGTAAATAAATATTATTTATATTTACATCCTAGAAGCTGGTTTGAATGAAAATGTAAAACCGAAGAAAATCGCCATCAAAAAATGATTTTATTGTGTGACGTATAAAAAATGGTTTGATTTGTATAAATGAAGGTATAGATAAGGACTTGGCATATTGTATTGTTATTGAAGATTTCCATGATAAAATTGTTGTTATTTTAATTCTTTTAGCATTGCATCGTATGAAAATAAATGCATTTTATAAGTAAAGTGTAAATGAATATTATTACATTATAAAAAAATAAAAGCATTTTGTAATTTAATACTGAAGAGATTGTAAATTCGTTATCCTTATTCATAATATATATCAATTAATTACATTTAAGATATTTAATAATATTTATTTACATTATAATTAATAAAATTTATTTGTTTTTTCTTCTAACGATTTGAAGTGTGATGTCCATAAAATTTGAAAAAAAACTAACCCTCACAATTAGCAAAATCCAAATAAATATTGTTAAATGTCTGAAAATAAAGTTTTTTATTTGATTAGTTGTGTCTTGTTGCGAGAGATGTATGGACATAAAACTACTCTTACTACTTGCTGATGGATGTTGGCTTGTTGTCAAAGGCTAGTGGGTGACATATCTCCAGAATGAATGCAGGTCATTCCATAAAGAATATTGAGTGTCGACCATCAGGTCATTTTGTGTTAACTGTATCACAAATAATGTGAACATCAACCATCACACAAAGTATACGACACAAAGAATGCAGGTGTTCGCATGGAGTCGTACCAATGTTATAGGTATTTTGTCCGAAAAAAACATGGAAGAGGTTTGTTATGATTTAGGCGGATGCCAAAATTCTAGAAACAAGAAGAAAAGAAAAACGGTGAAGAAAACAATTCTATCAATCTGTTGCTTGAGCAAGCTCTCATGCGACAAAGGGACGAAATGATGGAGAATTTTTCCCACATCCTTCAATGTCTGTCGATAGCAATAGGTGCATCTTCATCAATCAACCACTTTGGAACCACCTCTCCTTTCAAGGTATAGGTTAATTTTGATATCCCGTATTTGAAGGTCAGATAGATGCAGATGCCCTAGACAAATGGTTAAATCTGTTAGAAGGTTATTTCTCTATTCATAATTTTTTCGACAGGGAAAAGATCATGTTCGCACTCCTTAAATCTCTCCCCCATGTCAAAAATTGGTGGGAAACTTACTGGGAGAAAAGTTCCACAGAGGAGTCTGGAATATATGGGGTCGAGGCCACTTGGGATTTTTTTGTGGATGCAGTAAAGGAATAGTATTACCCTATTGAAAATACATGAGATGAACCATACTGTAGCAAGAGAGGGGCCAAGAATTTCCAGAGTTCACCGATACCTTCCATACCTTGCACACCAATCTGAGTATCAAAGACTCCGAATGACATTTGGTTCTGAAATATCGTGGGGCTCTACACAGATACATCCAAACTGAAATGTATTTTCTGGACATCTCATCACTCAGTGTTTCTTATCGATATGTTGTTAAAATCGACCAGAAATTTAAGCACCAGAATAAATGAGTGTTTGGGTCTACAAATCTGCAACAACCAAAGTATGATAAAGATGGCCCTAACAAATAGTCTCTCGAAAACCAGTCCAAGGCACATGAAAAGAAGGGTCATGGGAAGACAAATAAGGACACCAAAAAATGGTGTGATTTCCACAAAATCCCCTTACACAACATCGAGGAATGTCGCTCAAAACAATCATTGGTGGCCAATATCAAACTGACAAGGAGCCGAACCCTCATTCAAAATCTGATTCTGAAAATACTGGTAAAAGAAAGATCATCGACACAGATCCCGTTGCTATTGTCATAACCACAACAATTCAACCAGAAGAACCAACAGATCTTGAAGAGGGGGAGCGTCTTTTTCATTTACAGATGTGGGTGAAGGGGACACCGCTGCATTTTATTGTTGATAGTGGAAGCCAGATGAACCTCATCTTAGCAAAGGTCGTCAAACAGTTGGGATTGTCGACAACACCACACCCGTAGCCATACAACATTGGGTGGCTTCTCCAGGGACGAGATCTCCATGTCAGCCAACAATGTCAATTGTCATACGACATCCAACCCTTTAAGGATGAGGTATTATGTGATGTTTCCCCACTTGATGTTTGTGATGTTCTCTTGGTCCAACCATATATGTGGAAGCGCAATGTTGTTTATGAGTCTCGACCCCACAGTGTCATTGCTTCTCTAGGGGGTCATCTCTATAGAATACCAAAGGTAGTTCTGACTATTGTTCCACCTAAATAGTGTCTCAAGGTAGTATCTCATACTAGAAAATTTAGCTTCTTCACAATCTATTCAAAAGGAAAACAGAAGGATACTGCAACCACTACAGCCTCGACCCAAGCACCTTCTATCCAACAGAAGCAAGTCAACAAGATTGCAACAAAGTGTAAAGATTCCTTCTGCATATAGGCATATCATGTAGTCAGACTAGTTAAAATGATCTAACCCTTCCAACCACGTGTTCGTGACAACCTTCAACAAGCTAAGCAACACAACTTCTCCAACAAGGCAAACAACTCATCAAGATGCAGATTCAGCAAACACTTTTCCCTCTCCATCGGGCACTCAACGCAATGGAGACCATTGCTTCCTAAGGAGTGAGGATTGATCCAGGTGGATATTAGTTGACACCCACCTTTTCCAACTGGATCAAAACAATTTTCTAGCAATTTTGGTAATTTAATATTTTTAGTAGTTTTTAACTTCCAAGGCCATTTTGAGGGCCCAAATGAAGGTTTTTTGGGATTTATATTCTCAATGATAGTCAAATGAACTTATTGATCCCCCCAAAGTAATCGCCTTGATGATACCTTTCCAACGAGCTATCGTGCGCCCCAAACAGATATCATATGCCAAAGTTACGCCCCCGGGAAGTTGATACACCAAACTACCCAAAATGAGGTCCACAAAACTGTTGGATTTTCATCTTCTGGGGTTAGGGTTTTGGATTTTCTTTATGATAAAAATTCCTTTAGAGCCTCATTGTAAAATCATCTTCTTGTGAATGCAATTAGCGGACACATCTCTTCTCAAAGATAAGCTGCCACCATTCTAGCGAGTCTTTCACTTTGTATTTTTATGGTCTTTGTACATTTTTGCTCATTAATAGAAAATTGTGTATTACTGTATCTCCATGTTTATGGTTACATCTCTGATACATTTATGTTATATTATTGGATATCCGAGATATCTCTGTACATTGCTTTATTGTATCTCCGCTCTCATTTCGTGTTGAAAATAATCTGGATCATCAAGGGACATGTGACTTCCTGATTTACTGGAGTCACTCTCCTTATCCAATTTATTTTGTATTCTTTCCAGGCTCTGTATCAAATTTATGTTGAATTATCCCTATTGTTCCTTATATTTCATGAGACTTTTGTTATCTTATCGGTGAGTCTGGACATCTTTCTGCAACTTTTCAATGATTTGCATCATGTTTCCTTCCTTATATATGTCTTCTTCATGCCCATTGGAGTTTGATCCTTCAACTCCGATATAGACATCCATTCCTCTAACTTCATTTTCTGAATTGTAAGCACCCTGTTCCTTCCCCATTTCTCTGCACTAAGCAACAATTCAGTTAGGTTCTGACAATCGTTAACTTTGCAAAATGTGCAGTCAACCAAAATTTTGTCAGGCTATCAGACTTTAAAATTTTTCCAGAATAAACCAATCTGATTCAAAAAAAAAATATCAGATTCCATTTTTGGCGGGTCTTGGTCAATCAAGAACCCCTCGACTTCAATTTCTGAGCCCAATTCTCTTCTACCACAAATTTCGGGTGCTAGCCCCTTTTCTTCAACCCTTGGTTCACATGTGACCATGACTATGACCCAACGCTTATGATTTGGGTGCTTATCTGGAGCTCTAAAACTTCGGGCTCTGAGCTTCGATAGATTTCAAAGCACATCACAACAAATCTCTTGAAGTGTCGGATTGGAGAACTCACAAAGTAGGGTGGATCAACAGTTCACGTCTCCCAGCATCCAATGACTGATACGCGGTATGGAACTCTAGGCTTTGGGGTTTGGGGACTTCGTAGCTTCAGGCCTCCGAGACTTCGGATGATTCCACCTTTGCACAAGCCATTAGTCTCGAACCATGAATCTCCACATACTTCCACATCACTTTGGTGATGTCATCGTGTCACTTTACTTCGACGTAACGAAACTTCGGGGGTTTCTTCCTCCCATTCCATCACGAGCCATTTTTTTTATATTTTTTTTATTTTTATTTCTTTTGAAGTGTCTAGTCTTCGGACTTCACGATCTGGTGACATGTGTCTACTGGGGCCCACGGTTTCCATGCTTGAACTAAAAGATACTAAAAAGTCACATCAAACTTTATACTTTTCCAATTGGGGGGACAGGGGTCGGTGGTTTTGGAGTAACCCGTTGATCGTTCCGCAATTGTCCCCACGCTGACACATACCCCTTCTGGGAAACAGTCGTTTGGATTGCGAGACCACCTTTTAGAATTATCTGCCACGCAACTTGGATCTCTACAATGCCTCTCAGCCCTCGATCTTGATATATTGTGACCAAAGTTAATGCAAGCATGATCCATCTAACTTCTTCATCATGCTTAACTACCTTGTGCCACCACCAGGAACGCCACTCGACAGGACACACGAAGTTGACCTGTGGTCCAATCAGGTGGGTGACATATCACACGTCTTGACTGCATTTCCATCTTACCAAGGTTCTTAACTCACTAAAATGTGGCACACATACCATGTGTCCATGTCATCCCTAGTGACGTCAGCAGGCCACGTCACTCTGGAACTTCGAGCTGCAAAAGGTTTCACCTTAGCATACCCCATTTCTCCCAAACATCGAACTCCCGAACAAGCTGATATTCTGACACGCATATCTTGCGACGAATGTTCTGGATTAACTCCGGACTTCAGGACTTTGGGAGTTTGCGCTCTATTCACACCTTGTTTCTCCCGAATGTCTTATTCCCAAACAAGCTAACTTGCCAAGACATGTTCCTTGCTTGGATTAACAGACATGAAATACACGAAGTTCACTCTATCTTCTTTACGCGTGACCGAGAGCTATGACCTCGGCTTAACCTTTGGGCGCTTATCTCACTTTGCAAGGTCGACAGTCGTGTTTTAATGAACTATAAAGATCAATGACCAGGATTGATTGCTGGAACTCAACTTTCTCATGCTTTAATTTCCTTCCCAATCTTCGCAATGCGAAGATGCTCGTCCATAGTGGGATCGATATCCACCGTTGATTTGTTGATCAAGAAATATCAATGATCCTGAGGGATTGTGGGGTCTCAACTTACTCTCTCTTTAATCTCCTTCTCGATATCCGCAATCGCTCCCCACCGTTGATCTCCCCTCAATGAGATCTGACGGCTCAACTTCAAGCCTTGCGGTTCCAAACCCTCAGTTACTACAGTCTCTTTTCTCTGCTATCTTTCTTGAACTACTATACCTCCCGAGCTTCCAAACACGGCCAAGGTGTTCTCTTGGCACTCTGGAATGCTCTGAATTCAAATTTTGACCTTCTCAGCAACAATTTTCTCTAAGCTTTTGATTCCATAACCACTTATACAGTTTAATTCAAGCTCATTGTCGACCACCCAAGTCGGGCCATGTAACACTACCAACAGATTGCTAAGCTCTGATAGCAGGTTAATTGTTCATACTGGAGTACATATATATTACATTCATTTCTAATGAAATAAAAGGCAATAAAATATACTACTACTATATTAACTCATGTGAAATTTACCGTAAATCTTACAAGCAACGAAACCACATGATAACATTGTAAGAATCACAGACATGCACAACGGACATCATCAAACATAGAATTGATACTTATCTTTGTATTTTGAATACCATTATCTGTGTGCAGACCTTCCAGGAACCTCCCATCCTTAGACCACACTTCTCATCACTCTCAAGAGTGGATCACCCTGGGGGAAGGGACTAAACTCCACCCGGGCAAGGGATTTCCTATGCTTGGAAAGGCTAATAGGAATGTCACACAGTTCAATAGGAAGGATTCTCTCAGGAGCCACTTATGACCACTGCTCATAGACTCTCATTCTCCACATGCATGTCCCAACCCAGGCGTATACACCTTCACTGTCACATAGTTCATTAGTTGCTCCATCTCGCTTCTGAGGCTTGGGAAACATGTCGGACAGGAACTCTCAGAGCTCTATAGCTGCTACTGGAATCCCTCCAGGAGAATTCAATTCCTCGACATACTCTCTCACTTGGAGAGAGTTTCTCACATGCCTGACAACCTGCCTCTTAAATCTATGGGCCTGCCAACCCGCCTTTGAAAACCATAGGCCTAACAACCTGCTTCTTTTATCCAGCTCCTAAGACAATTGGGTAGGGGCGAAGGCAACAACAGAACTCGGGTAAGGCAGAGTACGGTTCAACAAAATACCAATGCGTGTAAGTTACAAAGGTTCACGATGGCCACGGGTTCAACCATGGAAGAATGGTTGGTTGTGTGCTTGCTCAGTGCGTGAGTGAACTTGTCAAGATAAAGGTGGTCGACTGGTCAGAGAATGGCGAGAATGGTGAGAGCGTGAGA